>CANYCX010051714.1:0-14450 GCA_948193385.1 Breynia disticha f. nivosa
AAAACGAGTTCGAGTGGCTAATTGTTAAATAATGGTAACATAAACTCAAGGATTGAGTACATGAAAAATATGATTGTATTGGCTATGCTAAATGGTTTGAGGATATAATTATGAATGATAAAGTGTTATTGTGAAATTTAAAGGCTAAATTTGATTTAGAAATGAATGGAAAGAGTGAATATATATGTATGGTTTGAAAATATACGGTGTTCAATCCAAATATCTGTATAAAAGTAGATAAAACATATGTGTTGGATTGAAATAATTTAAATTATAAGGAAGTTGGCCATAATTGGTTGTGTTGCTTACTAAGTCTTATGACTTACGTATTTTTATACCTGCTACGATCGGCAGAGTTCAAAGAGGAAAGACTTGGACATGAAGATAGTACGTGTTGCTCTGGACTGAAGATTTATAGACAGAGAATCGAGGTGGGGGGTGTACTGGGTTTTTGCATAATTATATACGTACATGACTATGCATATATTTTACATTCCTTGTGTTTTTATTTGGCTCAGGCCTTTGCAATTATTTGTAAATATTTTGAAGAAAATTGGATGTAAACATTTGATTTAAAGATTTAAATCATTACACTTCCGTTATTAAATCTTTATTGTGTTATTAAAAATTTAATTTAAAATAAAAAAACTTGATTTCTGAATTTAAGTATCATTTGTAGGAGGGAAGTATACGCAGATGATATTTAAATTTGGGGGTCACATTTTTCATACATGTTTGCATCTTT
Organism: Breynia disticha f. nivosa; assembly: GCA_948193385.1. Classification (NCBI taxonomy): domain Eukaryota; kingdom Viridiplantae; phylum Streptophyta; class Magnoliopsida; order Malpighiales; family Phyllanthaceae; genus Breynia; species Breynia disticha. The sequence continues at coordinate 746 of CANYCX010051714.1, forward strand.
ACATTTTCTTCTTATGCGTACGTATGCAAATCATATTTCTTGCTTACCTATATTGGGCTGGCATTACCAGATAGATGGGAGATCGTGAGCATATATATATATATATATATTGTGAGAGTTAGAAGAGAGAAGTTGGAACAAATGAAATGGATTAGTTTGTAATGATGACATGGATATCAGTTTTATGAGTTTAACATGATTCAATGGGTCATGATTGATTGCTTGCAATATTGAGATAATTGTATATGTAGTTTAATGTGAAAAGTGGGGATTATATGAATTTGATAAATGGGTTAAGTGAAGCTTATGAATGGGATATTAGTGGTTAGAAATGACGATGAAGGTGTAATGTGTTAAAAGCATAATGTCTAGAAATGGATGATAATAGAGTGTTGGAAACTTAAGTGAAAATTTAGAAGAGGAATACTTGAGTGATTAAAGTGTATATGAAGCGTAAGGCTTCGTCGTGACAATTGGTATGAGTTTAATTTGGGTGTTGAAACCTTATGGAAAGAGATTAAAAGTCAGCATGTGAAGTTCTATACATCTATGAAATTGAGTGTGAAAGGGGTGTGAACATGTAGGATGGGAGTGGTTGAGTTAGAGTAAAAGAAATGGACATGTGTCCTTGGTTTAGTACGATGAAATGTGGTGTGGATAACAACAAAGGAGAAGGCGCATGAATGTGGAAATAAGATGTAGATGTGGGTGGGAGACCTTGATGCTAATTGGTTTGATTGGTTGGTTTTAGTTGTCATGGTTGAGTTTATAAAGTTTCTTAGTGAACTAAAGAATCAATGTGTTTATAGTAAAGCATGCTTTGAGCATGAATGTGATAATGTTAATATTGATGTTGTTATGTGGTTGTGTGTGTAAGGTAAGGTGAAGTGGATTAAATCCTAAATTTTGATTTTATATGAGAGGGAGTTAAAAGCATAAGAATATGATCTTGCTTAGTGCTTTGAATGTTTGACAATTGTAGATGTTAAAAATCTAAGAACCTTAAGTTAGAATGTGTTAGTCTAAGTAAGTGCAGTTGCTTGGAACCTAACTCATTAAAAATTTTGGGGATCAAATTTCTTAAGGGGAAGAGATGTAACGCCCCAAAAATTCACCAAAAATCGGCAGAAAAATATAATTTAAAACATGCAGAAAGCTACAGTTGTTTTTGTGTAGGAGGTAATGTTTGGTGCTCAGGGCAAGGTTGAGCCGGGGATCAATTACGCAAATTACGAGGTAAGTGCACTTGACTCTTACTCTTGTGGGATGTTTCCTATGAATTGGGATTTTATGTGATAAATTCATGCTTTGTGGAAATGATAGTAAAAATGTGTTGTAAAAGATTTGAGGGCTTGAATGTTATCATATGGTTTGTTTGAAATGAGTGTAAGAACTTGTGTTGAAATGGTTTGGAATGCTATAAACTGCTAGTAAAGTAATATATGAATTCTAACTTGATGAATTGTTTAAGGATTTGGGACTTTGTATGTGTGAATAAGTGTTAAAAGGGGTTAAGAATGAGATGAACTAATATGACTTGCTTATTTGTGAGATGATATATGAGGATGGGTTGTATGAGTGAATTGCACTTGCTATGCCTTGTGTTGTGATGAATGGAGCTAAAATGATGCTTGTGTGTTATATGTCCTTTTAAGGGAAGATTCAATATACATGTACACATTATAAGTGCTTTGATTTTGGTTATTGGATAAGCTTGTTAGAGTTATTAATGATGTATGTGATGGTTGATGCCATGAGATGGCCATGTGAAAGGGTGTGCATATTCATGATAATATGAGAATATCAAATGTATAGTGTGGAACCATTAAGTGCATATGGTACGATGGAAATTATGTATGGATTGAGAATGCATGACTTGCATTCATTAATGATGAGATTGTGTATGAATTTGGAATGCATGATTGACATTCATTCATGTCAATGTGAGCATTTCCAAGAGCACACTTGTATGTTCATGCATTGAGATAGAATAAAAAAGGGGTTTTGGCCAAATTTGAGAACACAAGAGTGAGTTTCTCTTGATGTTATGTTTGAGAGGGGAAAGACCCATAGTGTTATTTGATGCTGAGCGAGAGCTCAAAGGAAAAACTGGGCGAGAGCTCGACTTATGTGCATAAAGAGGGTTTTGGCTTAAGATTTGAGAACACAAGAGTTTGACTCTTGATGTTACACTTGAGAGGGCTTTATCCCTAGTGTTTATGCCTAGTGGGAGCTCAATGGAAAAGGTGGGCAAGAGCTCGACTTATGTGTAAAGATGGGCCAGTGCCCATATGCGCGCAACGAGAGTGGACTCTCTTTTGATTTGAGACAACAGAGATCGAGTGGAGTCTCTCTCTGACTGTGTTTGAGGCTCCGAATCACATCATTTGTGTGTGGAAATGCATTAGCATTTCATTCTCATTCATGTGGAATTCATTGCATACTTGACATCGATTTCATGGGAATGAATGTGGTAGTTATGGTTAAGATATGAGCATGAATTGTAAATGAACACCATGTACTCTTGTATGAGTTAGATGGAATGTGTGTAATCTTGTATAGTTATGTATTGATGTAATTGTGAATGCTTGTATGAATTGAGGTGATCTAGTACTTGCAGAGGTACGTTATGATTTTGTTCAAATGAGAATAATGAGAAATGTGATGTGTTGCTTTATTGATTTGTGGATTTGTTGAATTGTTTGGGATTTGATGGTATGGTGTTGCCATGTTTTTAAACAAAAATGTGTATGGGTTATTATGGTTGAATTTGGAATGGTGGGATGAGTATGATGATGAATTGAATGGTTTGATGCATGTGGTCAAATGTTAATTGATACTTTAATTAGTAAGTGTACAGATGCACATATGTATCGTGATAATGTTGTGTCTATGGGTTATGGAAAAGATGATGTGATGAACTTGATGTTATTTGATATGCTTAAAATGTGAGTGATCATATGTGTGGATAATTGAATGTGGAGTGATGTTTAACTATGATCATAAACTACATGGCTTGATGTGTGTGTACAAATTGTGTTTTTACTTGGAATATTAAGTGTACGAATAAGTTGTGTAAATGAGTATGAATGAATCCATGTGTTATATTGGATGAATGTGGAATTATGGTATGAATGCGATCAAGAATCGAGTGGATTTGATGTATTTATCTAATGGTTATTGTTATTTGGAATTAATGAGTATATGGATACTTACAAGAATTTTGGAGATGATGATTGATGTATGTAGGTGGAAGTGTATTTTGCGCATTGGTACACTTAATGCTTGATTTAAGAGTTTAATGTGAGCAATGTTTTGAGATGAATGTGTGGTGAAATGATAATTATGTATGTGATTATTTGTTTCAAGTTTTAAGTGCTAAACTGCTACTGTTGTTGAACATACTAGGTCAGAACGGGCTGGGAAAAGTCCATAGCAGCCGTTCTAGTTGTAGCTGGGCGTAACAGGGGTGAACGGCCCTAAGAACGGCCAGGATGGCCATTCCCATGGCCGTTTCCCTGCTGTGGATCGGTTAAGACTGTGTGGTTTTAAGGGCCATTTATATTTGAATGTTAGTCTTATGTGGCGTTGTCTAATACTAATTAGAAAGCGATGAGTTTAGGGGGGATTATCAATGAAGGAATATGAACTTGGGTAATCTGATAAGAAACTACTAATTCTTGAATACATAATACACCTAAATGGAATGTATTGACATGACAACGGTGAGCCATTAGGGAAGCTAGGCGCAAATGCGGCTTTATGTTTTCTCGAGAACACCCGTATTGGCCGAAGGTTCCCCTGCGCATTCAGCATAACAACTATAGGGATTCACTTACTGAATATTACTATATACTCACCTTTGTTTTGCTGTTTAAATGTGTGGAGAGTGACAGGTATCAGGGATAAGACGACTTTTTGATAGGGCTAGCAGTGCAGTACTGAAGGTTGAGCTCCTAGTTGTTTGGTTTTGTGTATGTTTATACATTTATACATATGCTCGGATAGATGCGATTTAGAAACATAGAATGTTAATGTTTTCCATTGCTTCTGCATTTAAAACTCTTGTTTTATGTATGGCCACTATTGATATCTATTAAATCGTTTGCAAATTTACTTATATTGTTTTTCTTCCTTGTACTAAACAATTTTAAAAAATGGTGCAAAATTCAAGGTTTATTTAAAAATGAGTTTTACAAAATTTGGCGTCACATTTACAGGAGGAAATACCCATTATAGTGTGCAAACTTGAAAGAATATTTCCACCTAGTTTGTTTGATTCTATGGAGCATTTGACTATTCATTTATCAATGAAAGCAGCTTTATATGGCCTTGTCCAATATAGGAGGATGTATCGTTTGAATATATATACATACATATATATAGGTTGGACAATGATATTTTAAGTTGACAGTTTTTAATGAAAATATTATACGTATTTTCTGGTTTCTTCGCAGGTTAAAGAACACTATTGGTAATAAAGCTCGTGTTGAAGGTTCAATATGTAATGCATACATCGTGCAAGAGACGTCTACCTTTTTCTCTTATTATTTTAAGAATCACGAAGCGTGTAATAGAATGACTCGTAATGGTGTGACAGGTGATATAAGAGAAGGCATAGATCTAGACGATTTGTCTATTTTCACATATCCCAGATGTACATCTGGCAGACTTTTTCGAAGATGTTTAACAGATGAGGAGTACCACTTGATACAAACTTATGTGCTATTAAATTGCAAAGAAATTGAGCATTTGGTTGAGTACGTTAATTAATATATAAATGCATATATATTTTAATTATTTGATTACAATTTTTAATATTTTCATTATATAATTTTTTTAAAATATATTTTGTAGATATTTCCACATATGTTTTACAACCTTTTAATCCAAACTTCAATGAAGAAGAAAAAAAACTATTTTGGACAGACGGTTCTGATAATGGATACACACTTTCGTATGAAAATTATTTATTACTTTTCCATATATATGACAATAATGTATATATATGTTTTTGTATTAACCACTTTCATTGTATTTGTTTCAAATTAATAACTTCAGGTCGACACACATCCGGCATGTACAATCACAAGTGATCGCATCATTGCATTGGCGTGAGGACCTTCATGGATTGTAAATACATATCCTTCATACATGGTTAATAGATATCAATTTCACACCAAAACACATTCAACATCGAGAGCGACAGAGTGTAGTGGCATTTGTGTTTTAGGAAAACCATTTGGAAATAGGGAGGAAGATTACTACAACGTGTTAGATGAAATAATTGAGCTTAACTATGTTTCATCAATATTGAAGCGTGTTTTTATCTTGAACTGCACATGGTTTGATATGACTCACTGTTGAGGAAGCTGCATTCATCTGCTGATCAAGGTTGTGGGCATGAACAAACACAAAAAAATGTTGAAAAATGATTGATACATTTTTGTGCATCAAATAACCCAAGTATATTTCTCAAATATCCAAAACTCAGGCGTGTTGATTTTTATTTGATGGCAGTATGTAAGGTTAAGGCGTAACGTCCTGGAATTTATACAAATTAGGTTATATGGAAAATAACTTAAAATAAAAGAAAATCAGATCGATTTAGTAAATGCAAAAAATTCTGCAAAAATATGCAGTGAGCACGGTCATGAGCATGCCCTCGTGCTCATCTATGCTGAAGGGCACGACCTCACACTCTATTCTGGGAAACCAACGCTACTCGTGTTGAATAAATTGCAAAATAAGCTCGTGCACGATTGAAAAGAAGCACGTGTTGAGAAAGTACAGCACAACTTGTGGCACGACTTGTGGCACGACTCGTGCTCTAGGTCGTGTGTGCTGGGTTTAATTGAACAGTGTTGGTTTGATCATTCATTCACTTTATAAACAGATTAAACAGAGGAGTTAAGCTGGCAGGTGAAGAGTAAAAACCCTAGAAACATTCCCACCACTGATTTCAACAAGAAAAACCATCAAATTCTTGCTAAAATCAAGCAAGAATTCATCTAAGGTAAGAGTTGTTCTATCTTTGACCAAGAGGTATATTGAGTTTGCTGAAATATTGTGTTATGAGGTTTAAGATTTGAGTTTGGTTGCTGGAAATTGATAAAGGATTGATTGATGTTCTAGGAATGGATTTAAGTGAATGAATGAGAGATTAATAATGCTTATATGGTTGTCTGATTCTCTATGAGGATTTAGACGATTTGAACCATAATTTAGTCGGCGTCAGAGCGATACGAAGTGGTACGACTTTGCACATTTTTCAAGGTAAGTGGTTTCCACTTACAAATCTTAAGTATTATAGATTAGTGCTTGTGTAAGTGTTCAATAATTAATGATATTAAGTTCTTGGAGAATTGAATAAAACCTTAATAAGCTTAAAAGCTTGAAAATAAGAACAAATGTTAGCTTATAATTATGTTTAATTGAAACATACTAAGCTGGATGTGATTCTTTCTTGTTTGATTTATAAGCATGATTTGATTATATTGATTGTAGTATGCTCGAATGGATTATATGCTTTATTTGATATCATGTTGATAAGCATGAGATTTTCTTTGTAGCATATATGGATTATGTTGAGCATGCGATTTGCTTGTGATTGAGCATACTTGAGATTGTTTGGCCATTTAAATGCATTATTCATTCATTTTTGTTGCATGATTGTGTGACATTGGGCCGTTATGATATTCCCCGTGAGATTCGCAATGCCCAGAGAAATTCTCGATGTCGATAAGATGCCGATGCCACTGAGATGCCTATGATTAAAATTAATGCAAACCTCAGTCATTCGACATTATTTTATTTGTTGTATGGCATTCATATGCAAACATTTGAGTTTGGCATTCATTGTAGCATGTTTGAATCTTGCCTATTGATTTATGAATGCTGGTATGTTTAATTGAAGATTTACATGATGAGATTTCATGTGTTGAGTTTGATATGGTTATTGAGCATTTATGTGCTTACTATGATTTAACTCTAAGATGAGTTTGTATGATGATTTTCAGTGTACATATGTTGTATATGATATACTAAGAAAGTATATGCCCTAAAACACTTAATGAATACTCAAATAACATGAAAACATAAATCAAAATGGTCAAAACAGAAGCTCAGCACACTCACGTGCTGACCAGCACTCCTTGTGCTGTTGGGACAATGTAGGACAAATTAGGAGCACACCTTCGTGCTCAAAGGTGGCACGATCGTGTTACGTGGAAATGGGTCGATCGAGCATGGCTCGTGTTAAGATTAGCAGGACCTAACGGGGAAATTAACATGAGCTCGCCCGTATTCATCCAGCACGATCTCGTGTTGTTCTCTTGCACTTCATTTATTCAATATTCTGATTTCCACTTACTGAATACATTTGTATACTCACCCTCTTGAATGTTGAAATGTTGTGCAGATCATAGGTAGCTGTATTTGGATCGGAGTTGTGTTGATCAGTGGCAGATTATGATATTGATGAGAGGTCTGGCTCTAAGTTTTTAGGTTTTTAGATGTTGTTTTTGTACATACATTATACATATATTGTATATATGGTTTTGTTTTATTTTCCAAACTTTTTACAGCTTTCACATGTATGTATAAACTGTTTTGGGCTCAGAGGTTATTTTATGAATAAAATTATTTAATTTATCTCTCCTCTTATTTACTATATGATATTTGATGAAAATCAGGTTATTGTTTTAAGAATTTGAGCTCCACATTTAGTGGTATCAGGAAAGGGATTTAATTCTATGCAGACTGTGCCAATAAATTAGAAAAATTATGTGTTGATTTGAAAAACCAAAAAGTTTGAAATTGATTTTGAAACAGATGGAGCCTAAAGATGTATCGCCTGATCACACAGCGAGTCTAGAGATTCAGTCGGAGGACAGAGGTTCATACCAGTTTCCCCAGTACCTCAAGAGTAGCCAGTACCTCCTACGATACCTATTCCCCCATATGACCCTATGTACACACCATTCTGGGAGATGATGAAGTGAATGATGCAAAATCAGGGATAGGGTCAGTAGAGAGAAACAAAGAAGAGAGAGGTTTAGAGAGTAAATGAAATCTGAACATTGATAAAATTTTGTGGAGGTGCAAAAGTAGGGGGCGATGGTATTTGGGGGCACTACAGATCCGGCTGAGGCCGAGGATTGGTTGAGATAGACAAAAAGAATTCTTTATCGATTACAATGTAATCCAGAGCAGAGGTTGAGGTACACGACTTCGTTGTTAGAAAAAGAGGCTTAGAATTGGTGGGAGACAATTCTGGAGAAAGATCCCCCTGTGCTGACTTGGAATGACTTTATGAAGAAGTTTGTTGATAAGTATACTCCTCAATTCTATTTGACAAAGAAAAGATAGAATTTCTAGAGTTGATGTACCGAGAAAGGATAATTTTTGAATATGAGGCAGAGTTCACTCGTTTGTCTCGTTATGCTCCAAAGGATGTTGACACTGATCAGAAGTAGGGGACAAGTTTGAGAGAGTTTAAGGTATGCTATTCTCAATTGAATTGCAATGAAACCACAGACATATGAGTTACTGATTGAGACTGCCATCAGGGTAGAGGATTTAGAGACAGAGGGAGACAAGAAAGAAGATAAGAAAAAAGGAAAGCGATAGAGAATGTCAGGTTCTAGTTCTCAACAGTCGCAGAAAACGAAAAGAGTCAAATTTGAGACCACTGTGAGTGACAGGTGGTAGTGTTAGTAGACAGTCAGAGAGAGAAGCAAGAGGTGGGAGGAGTGATTCCACCAGACCTCCTACTTATATTAGCAGGGATACAGGTTCTTATGCTGGCAGAGATATGAGATAGTTGTGTTGTAGATGTTATCAGCCGGGACATTTTGCCAAGGATTATCCATAAAGACAAGGGTCTCAGGGAGGCAGTGTGTCTAGGCAGAGTAGTACTGGTGAGGCTCGTACTATGCAGCTAGTGGCAGTGGCAGAGGTAGAGGTGGATGTGGTTCAGGGTCTGCTTCTAAGGGAGGATCCGCCTTTAGGGGTGGTCCTAGAGGTTCAGGTGCAGCGGGTACAGCTGGCGGTCCCACAACACTAGTTAGGTCAACACCACAGGGTAGAGTGTATGCCATGATGAGGCAGTAGAGGATCCAAACGTCATCACTGGTACGATGTTTATTTTTACCTATCCTACTTTAGTACTGATTGATCCATGTTATACTTGTTCTTTTATCATTAATAGTGTCGTAGAGCATACATAGGGTAATATCGAGCAGCTCGGGTATACAATTGTTGTGTGTTTGCATGTCTGCTGGTAGTACTGTCATAGTACGACATATTTTGCGACACTGTGAGTTGAGGATAGGGGAGTTGACGTATATGGCTGATTTGATTGTTTTGCGGATGGATGAGTTTGGTATCATCCTAGAGATGGATTGGCTATACAGGAATTCAGCTACGGTTGACTGTTATTCGAAAGAAGTTGTCATTAAGGTTGACAGTGAGAGATGGGTATTATTGGTGGGTAAGACGAAGATTATTCCTTCTTGTTTAATTTTAGCAGTTATAGCTGTGAGGTGGATTCGAGAGGGTTTTGATGCCTATTTAACATCAGTGATTGATGTGAATCCACCAAGGTTAGAGATATAAGATGTACATGTTGTTAGAGACTATCCTGAGGTGTTTTCTGAGGAGTTTCCAAGACTGCCACCATAGAGGGAGGCAACTTTTAGGATAGAGACAATTTGAAGTGCTGCACTGATATGTATTGCACCTTATAGAATGGCAGCAGTTAAGCTGCAAGAGTTGAAAAGACAATTAGAGGAGCTGTTTGATAAAGGGTTTATACGACCGAGTCTTTCACCTTGGGGCACACCAGTATTATTTGTGCGTAAGAAGGACGATAGTATGCGATTGTGTATTGACTATCGTCAGTTGAACAAGGTGACTGTAAAGAACAAGTGTCTGTTGTCGCGAATAGACGATTTGATAGATCAACCGCGGGGAGCTACAATGTTCTCTAAGATTAACTTGAGGTCAGGTTATTGGCAGTAGAGGGTTGAGGATAGTTATATTGAAAAGACACCTTTCAGAACTCGTTACGGGCATTTTAAGTTCGTAGTTATACCATTTGGGTTAATGAATGCACTAGCAATTTTTATGGCACTGATGAATAAGGTATTCCATCCTTATTTAAATCAGTTTGTTGTGGTATTTATTGATGATATTATGGTGTATTTTAGAGATAGAGAGGAGAACAGATGACATTTGAAGATTGTACTTGAGTTACTGAAAGAAAAGGTGCTTTATGCTAAATTTAGCAAGTGTGACTTCTAGAAGTCAGAAGTTATCTTTTTAGGACATATGATCTTAGCAGAAGGAGAGAAACCTAATCCTAGTAAGATAAAGGCAGTTCAAGAGTGGAAAGCTCCTAAGAATGTGGCTGATGTACAGAGTTTTCTGGGTCTAGTGGGTTATTATTGTCGATTTATGAAGGATTTCTTGAGGATGGCTAGACCTATGACATCTTTGTTGAGAAGGAATACTTTTTTCATATGGAATGACAAGTGCAAAGAAAATTTTTGCGAGTTAAAGAAGAGTTTAGTTGAAGCTCCAGTTCTGATGTTACCTTCTTAGGGAGGTGGATTTGTTGTGCATACAGATGCATCTGGAACTAGACTGGGTGGAGTATTGATGCAGCAGGGCAGAGTTGTTGCATATACTTCATGACAGTTGAGACCGCACGGGGCTAACTACCTGACACACAATTTGGAGTTAGCTGAGATCATACGTGCTCTGAAGGTTTGGCGTCATTACTTATACGAGGAGACTTTTTAGATATTCAATCATCATAAGAGTCTCAAGTATATTACGACACAACGAGAACTGAACCTTCGATAGAGGTGGTGGATTGAGTCATTGAAAGATTACGACTGCACTGTTGAGCATCATCCTGGAAAGGCGAATGTAGTCGTCGATGCTCTGAGCAGGAAAGAAAAAGGGGATGATGATTCAGTTACATATAGAGTATAGTCTTTATTTTCTTTGCAAGATTTACGAGTGCAGTTGGATTTGGTTGAGGATCAGATGTTAGCTAATATTAGAGTTTGACCTCATGTGAGAGATCTGATAGCATCACGTCAAAATGAAGATGAACATATGATGTAAAAAAGAAGAAAGTTGAGAAAGGAAAGATACCTACTCTGCACTGACTTGACGATGATGGTGTTTTGTAATATCGAAAGAGAATGTGTGTTCCTGATATTTTTGAGATGAAAATAGGCATAGCCAAGATTATCACTAGATGTCTACCTTGTCAGCACATCAAGGCAGAACATCAAACACCAGCTGAAAAATTGAGACCACTTGAAATTTTGGAATGGAAGTGGGAGAAGATCACCATGGATTTTATTATTGGTTTACCAGGGACATTCTAATGTCATGATGCTATTTGGGTGATAGTAGATTGACTGAAGAAATCAGCTCACTTTTTAGCTATCCGACAGGATGATACGTTGGATAAGCTTGCTAATTTATATGTTGCTAAGATCGTCAGGTTACATGGTGTTCCTACTTCGATTGTGTCTTATCATGACCCTAGGTTTACTTTGCAATTCTGGTAGAGTTTGCAGGATGCGACGGGTAGTCGATTGAGGTTTAGCGCGACTTTCCATCTACAGACTGATCGTCAGTCAGAGAGGATGATTCAGACAGTTGAGGATATGGTCCCAGCGTGTGTTAAAGTTCGAAGGTAATTGGGACAATCATTTACCATTGGTTGAGTTTGCATACAACAATAGTTACCATTCGAGTATTGGGATGACACCCTACGAGGCTCTATGTGATAGACAGTTTCGGAGTCTGGCGTATTGAGATGTGGAGGGTTTGCGACAAATTGAAGGAACAGATGTAACATTCTCTTCCCAAAATCACATAATTAATTTAATAAAAAATGTTTAATAAAAATAATATTTTAGGAGACAAAACGACAAAAAAATAAACTATTAGAAATAAGTTTAAGGAAGGTGAAAAGAAGGTTGATGGAAGGTTGATAACCAAAAATTGACGAAAACCTAAAAACTGAAAAGTACACGTGGTAGAGGGTGAGAAAATGCGTGGAGGGCACGACCATGCGTAGTCCACACCCCACCACGTGTAAATTGCTGGTTTGGTGAAAAAAATATATAAGTTCGATCAAACGAGAAAGCGTAAGAACATTAACTCACCATTTAAAGTCTTAGAGGAAAAGGAAGGAGAGAGAGACGAGGAAAGAGAGATTTAGTAAGATAGAGTGGAGATTTAAGTAAAGGAGTTGATTAAGGTCATCAGATCATTCGTAATCTCGAGCCGGAGATCCGTTGGTATAATCGAAACAGGTAAAACTCAAAGTTTTCGTATGTTTTTACGAGTTTTACTATTGGAAGTTTTGAGTTTTCTTGAATGGATTATTGAAATAACTAGAGAATTGATATAGAATTGATTTAGATTGGTGAATTCATGATGAAAGATAAAGTCGGAAATTTTTAGGGTTGGGATTAGGGTTTTGCAAAATTGAAAAGTAAACTTAACGAATTCATTAGGACATGCATTATAAGTTTGGTTATATTGAATTTTATAGAAATATTGGTATATGTTATTATAGGACAACAGACTAGACGGTCAGGACAGGATCAAAGCATACAGAGGTCTGAGTATTTATGTTGACAGGTGAGTAGCCTAACTCACTTAAAACCGATTTAATATGAAATGGTGGTATTATTTTGTGAATGATTGATAAATCGTAAACCGAAAACAATTGAAATTATAAGATCGAAATATGACTTCGTATCGATGATGGATTTTATATGGTGAAATAGAAATGCTTGCATATATGACATCAAAATGTGTTATCGAAATGCAAACAGGTTAATACGAAATAAAAGTATGAATAGGTAAGTTTATGTTCATTATTGATATACGTTGCATGTTTGCATTGATTGATATGGATATGAAACATGGAAATCCATTGAGATATGGATATTATAGATCCAAATACATATATGATATGGTATTGGTGGAGAGATGGATTGGTGATTAAATGATCGATCATATTGGAGAGGAAGCACAGAGAGGGGATATCGAGCATATTGCATATGAAATTACGTTGCATGAATATTGATAAAGAATATTGAATATGAATGAACAAATTGAAGAAAATGTAAAGGAATGAGATAAATATAGAACACTAATCGAATTGAATTATTAATCGTTTATACAGGTATTACATTTTATTGTTCTTATACTTAGAATTGTATTAATTGATATTGGTTATACTAGGTTCTTAATAGACTATTCACTGAGTCCGCAACTCACGCAACTGCGATGTTTGTTTTAGGATCTAGTAGAGTGGAGAGATAGAGATTTATATTTGATAGGTGGGTCAACTGCTACTCCCAAACTATTTTCTCTTTCCTCATCAGAGCTGAGCCTAGGATGTTTGAGTGCTGTTGAATGTTTTGCTTGTACATACGATATGTTTTATGATGGTTTGATACAAATACTTGTTTGTTGAGATTGATGATATATATATATATATATATATATATATATATATCTGAGTTTGACTTTGTGGGAGATTTATATGTTCTATTGAGGTGTGTGTTGCAAAATTAGTTGATAACTGCCTGAGAGTTATTGTTGTATTTAACTTGTTTTCACAGGAATGGAGCTTGTATTATGGGTATATCCAAGTTATAGC
>CANYCX010051787.1:0-10345 GCA_948193385.1 Breynia disticha f. nivosa
ATATATATATATATAATCGATCAATTAATCAAAATCATAAATAATTTGTGTATTCGTTATATCTTAAGTGAGTTAGACTACTCACCTGTCAATTGAAGTATTCGGACTGACGTGTACTCGTGTTCGGTCCTGACCGTCTAGTTTGTCGTCCTATAAAAATTTATACGAACCTTTCTATAAAATCCAATATAACAATAATTATAATGCAGGCCCTAAATTAACTCTATTAATTTTCTATACATATTATATATATATATATATATAACACCCTATAAAATTCATTACACTAACATATTAAATTTACAGACCCCTTCCTATCCTTTCTCAAATTATCAATTTCTAGCTTTAAGTTAATTATACGATAATTTCAACATTAAAACTCGTAAAAATTTACGGTAAACTTCAAATTTTACCTGTTTTGACTATACCAATAAATTCTCGGCTAGAGATTATGATCAATTCTATAACTCGAACTTGTTTCCTAGCTCGATTTCCTCTTTCTCTCTCTAGATTCTCTCTCCTTCCTCTCCTTCTTTCTTTCCACGCTTCTCTCTCTCTTTTTCTTCTTCTAATGGTTTCTAGGAGCTTCCACCGTTTATATAATAACTTTTGACTATTTTATTATTATTATTTTTAATTTCTCTACTTCATATCAACCTACCGTCAACCCTCAATTAATCTCTCCTTTCTTTGAATTTAATCAATAATTTATTACTTTCATTAATAATTTTAATTATCTTATTAATTATAAGGTTTTAAGTCGAGGATGTTACATCAAATATCATGAAAAAACTCGATTCTTCTTCAAAATCCCCTAAAAAATCTCTGTCCTCTTCTTCCCGTCAAACAATTATGTTTCATTCCTTTAATTATGTTTTATTCCTTTCTTTTTTCTTTTATGTTTTAATATTTGCTTACATTTTTTACTTTTTCATTTTTCTAATCTATTTATTTGTTCATTTTAGTTTTACATTTAATTAAAATCCATTTTTTGATTTTTTCATCTATTCCATGATCGGAAGGGGGGATACAAGTTACACCACGATTTTGAATCAGAAGAGAGATTTCAAGAAATGGCGGATCTTTTCACTCTATCAATAACTGAGTCGGATCTGGTGTATCATAAGGAATTTGCCTTTTTTATTGATTCCTACGGATTGGATAAGGCCTTGGACACGTCATGGGTCTTGAAGTACTATTTCTGCATCCCCCTGACCAAATCCACCCACATTTGGATTTCTCGTTAATGGTTGATCCAGTTTGATAGATTTGTCTTCTGAAACAAGTAGTATTTTTTACAGTTTTCATTCAGTTTATATCATGTATACATCAAGTATAAATTAATTTTTATTCGATTTATATCATGTATATATCATGTTTAGTTTTCAGTTTGTTCACTGTTAGTATTTCATTTTTAATACACTTTGAAATTAATTTTTTAAAAATTATTTTAGTACTTCTAATTTTTATTTTCCTCATTATATGAAATTAATTTATATTTGCATACTTTGACATAAGTTTTGTTTTTAATTTTTTTAGTAATATATACTGTCAATTTGTTCTAATGTTAATATTTTATTATTTTTTGTAATTTTAAATTTAATATATACTTAGTATAATCTTGGTTGTAAATTGGCTTCAAGAGTCCCATTTTTATACTTTGATGATAAAATTTAGTTATAATTTTTTATTAGAGTTTTTTATTGCAGTTTGTTTTCAGTTTTTCATTAAATTTGATTTTATTTATATGATTTTTAAAATATAAGCCGCATATATACTGTGTATGGTATGCTTACCTAAAATGTTTCTATGCATGTAAGCTTTAATATCTATATTTTAAGTTATTATTTTGCCAATATATACTTAGTATATACTTTTTAAATTTTCTGTTGTGCCCAAGTATATATTTTTAATTTTTTTAGAATATAAATATACTTGTTCTATATAATTTTTGTATATATTTTAAAAAAGTGATAATTATTTTAATATCAGCTTAGTAATTTTTTTTATATGTGAAGGATCTCAATACAGAACTGCACAAAGCATTAAATAAAAGAGTAAGCAGACTTATCTGATAATCATAGCAGAAGAGTTGAGATCCTGGAGAGATTAACTGATGGTCTCCTTCTCTTACAGGCCAATTGCCGAGTCGAATGTGTGTTCTTTCGCAACCCTTGCTACAGAATGATCACTGGATGAACTTGGAGGTGCAGAGAAAAGAGGCTGCTCTTTTCTCTAAACGTGAAAACTCATTCACTCTTTCCTCTAGGGTTTCTTAATTTAACCCTTTTATAACGTTACAAGATTACCTCACAAGTTCATTAACTGACAACCTTATTGTCAGTCAGTCCTGGTCAGTTAGTCTAGTCTTGGGCGGACCCTTGACTACTAATAATTACATATAAAGATTATTAACTTATTATTATTTATTAATTTTACATAAATATTATAAATAATTATATATAAATATTACAAATTTATTATTAATTATAACAATAAATTTATAATTATTAATTAATTAATTTATAATAATTATAATTATTAATTAACTTTAATTAATTATATATAAATATAATACTATATAAATATATAAATAATTTTATATATTAATTAAATTAATAAAATATGTTGAACCCAAATTAGGGTTCAAGAAATCTTGAACCCTAATTTGGGTTCTTCCAAACTCCACTCCCAAATTATGAATAAAATTTGGGAGTAGCTGGAGCAAATCTTACACCCAAATTTAGAATTTGGGTGTAGAATTGAAGATGCTCTTATAATGTGATTAGTTCACTAGTTGAATCTTTGTTTCGTGCTAAAATTAACCATAATGTTTTTGTCATGGTCATCTGTTTAAATAAAATACACATTTAGTAATTTCTACTTCATATTCTTGTGCTTTCTTTCTGTCAAAATTGTATAGAAATCATTGTTTTAGGAAGGTGAGAGCTTCATAACTGAATAAGATACAAATTTGACTGATATATTACCTGAGGATGTAATATAGTGAGAAGAAAGCTATGTAAGAGTGAGTGGTGCGGTTGAGATTATGGAAGGAGTAGAGTGCGTTTGTGAACAAAACCAAAGTCTTTGTGGTAGACCCAAGATAGTGACCCTACTTCCATGTGCCTTTCTATCCTCTTTCATTGGTTCTTCACTTAGATTCCCTTCCACTCCATCCTTTCTCTTTCGTTTAAACCTCACAACTTGTAAAATTTTGACCTGCTAAAATTCTCTCCTCACAATCATTATCATTCTTGTTCTTTTGTTCTCTCTCCAATCTTTCCTTATAGCCAACATTGATGGAGTTTGGCGTGTTACTAAAATTATAAACCTGTCAAATTTAGGATTCCCACATTTTTACTCAATACTCATACTTCATTTGACTTTGTCCTGTCTATGGTTGTTAACAATTTGAATCACCTTCCTAAGTTGTTGCATGAATCCATTATTGCATAATGTAAGAACCATTTGTATTTTTTGTCAAGTATTTGAATCACCTTCCTATCCTTGGTTGTTGCAGCTGAAGGCAACGAAAAAGAAGGGAACAGAAAGGGGTAGTAGGGGAGACGAGAGGGAAAGAAAAATGTTCGATAGGGACTGTAAGCTGATGGGTCTAACATGGTTACTAGCACGTAACAAGACTGCGTATATCCCAACCGTATCGGCAGTATTGCGAGCCATAATGTACAGTGCTCACCCACCACACCAGTCCAGTCCTGACCAAGAAAACATGCCTTTGGCTGTTCATTCTCTCCATTTCCACAACCCTCTATCCTATTCGCCGCCAATTGGACGCTCTTTTACTCTCTTGCCACTGCTTGTTTTGGTTTCTCTGTTTGGGTTGTAACTAATTTCGGTTCTGTTTAGTCACGTGAAGCTAGAAGGCAAAGCAGGGTTAATGCAGGGGATTTGTTGCCCGCTGTAAATTTCTGATTTCATCATTCTTTCACGTTTTTACTTTTTACACGTACAATACGCACCCCCTCCCTAGTTGCTTCACCTCACTTTTTATAGGACTATTTCGTAAGAGCTAGTAAACTTTTCTGATTTTTTTCTCTTTCTCCGCTATAAATTTCTGATTTGGTCATTTAATGCAGGGGATTTGTTTTTATTTCAGAATAAAAACATTTAAGAGTCATTTTTGGCTCTTCCAAGTTTCAAATGAAAAGAGTAATTATTCACATTTTTTGTTTATTTGATAGAAAAGTTGGATGTTGAAAAGTTTGTTGAAGCGATTTGACTATTTAAAAATTAGAAGAAGATGTTTAAAAAATTTATTGAAGATACTCTAATAAATCATTAAATTAACATATCCAAATATATTTGCCTCCGCTAAGAGAGGAGGTATTTTATTACTCGAATAATTAGAATAAAAGCATATATAAAGAGAAAATCGGTGATAAAAATGTACGTACAAGTTGCAACGGTGAATTCTCTTCTCCACATGAACATAAAAACAAAGAGAATAAGGTCAGACAAAATATTCATTCGGTTACACAAGCAGGAAGAACTAGTATTGTAGTGGGAATGATTTATTATTAAGTTATTAAAAAATATTTCAAACTTAAC
Organism: Breynia disticha f. nivosa; assembly: GCA_948193385.1. Classification (NCBI taxonomy): domain Eukaryota; kingdom Viridiplantae; phylum Streptophyta; class Magnoliopsida; order Malpighiales; family Phyllanthaceae; genus Breynia; species Breynia disticha. The sequence goes on from CANYCX010051787.1 coordinate 4,573, forward strand.
TGCTTAAACCTGGAACTCCGTTCAGTGAAGCAGAAAAAAACGTTACCTCGTTGAAGGGTACGCTCGTATCCACAAGCGTAAAGACGTCGAGATACGGGCAATGTTTCGCACCCCATCATACACCAGAAATCCCAATCACCGGAGGGTGAGTTTTAGAATTCTCATTCTAAAAACTCCACAAACAAATCTGATTTGTGTTGGTGAAATGTGGAAGACTTAATGAAATGTGTGGTGGAAATGTGCTGATATAGAGGATTAGGTACCATTTGGTAAATAAGTACTTTTTACACAAAATTGCATTTTAATCCCTAAACTAAATATGCTTCTAATTTAATCCTCTCATCAAATAAATCATAATTAAGTCCCTTAACTTAATTGTATTTATTCGACAATCTAAACGTCATGGGTAGAATAAATTAGTCTTTCAAGCATATTTTAAGTTATCAATATTTTTATCATTAAATACAACAATCACTACTCAATGAAAAATAAGTAATGTTGTAACGTCCTAGAAATTGTAGGATTTAAAATAAAACAAAAACTGCATTTATTCGGATCAAATCAGATCGATTTAGGAAACATTTGAAAAATCAGCAGACAACACGACCATGAGCACGCCCCGTGCTTGTGGGGCGTGCTCATGCGAGGATGATTTAGAACGACCCCGTGCTCATCCTAGAAAAATTAGCACGTCCTCGTGTTGATTTATTTCAGAACGATACCGTGCACGACAGAATAGAAACTCGTGCTGAGATTTCATGGCACGACTCGTGCTCGAGACCGTGTTGACTGGATTTGAATAGAACAGTGCCGACTGATTCATTTCATTCGAAACAGAGTGAAATAAAGCTAGCAGCTGGTTTCTGAAGCCCTAAATTTTATCTAGCAACTTGCTCAAAGCAAGAAAACATCAACTCTTGCCAAAAATCAATCCCAAGCGTGAAGGTAAGTGTTTTCATGTGTTATTGGCTTAGTTCTAAGTTGAACTTATGGTTTAATCTTGCTGTTGAATGAGATTGAGAGTTGTTTAGTTGCTCAAATGATGATGGAATGTTGTTGGAATTTGAATAAGGGTTGATTGATGCTTTAGGATTGAAAGAGAGGGATTTAATGATTGATTATGGATTGTTTGATTATTTAGGAGGAGCTAAACGATCTTAGACTGAGAGATTTAGTCGGTGAGCTAGCAGTGGAGGTATTGCTTAGTTGCACATATCTCGAGGTAAGTGGTTTCCACTTACGACCTTTATACTTACGAGTATTTAGTTGTTTCGTAAGTGAATTCCTTAACTAAGTATTTTAATACTTAAAGGAAAAGAGATAAAAGAGTTAAAGCGTAAAAACTTTAAAAGAGAATTAAATACTCATATATGTATTATGTTTGTGTGAAACATAATTAGCTTGATATGATTCTAGCTTGTGATAATATGAGTATTCATTTTGTTTGTGATTGGCATGCTCTTTGTAATTTATGTGCCTATTGACATATTGTTGATATTTGGTTGACATATTAGCATTAGACTTGCTTGGTATATATATTGAGCATAAGTCTTACTTGATTTGGGCATACATTTGAGATTGATCTTGTAGCATGTTGAATGCATATTATCATTCATTGCGTTGCATGTTGTGTGTGACACTGAGCTACATGGATTCTAGTGTGAGACGCGCACCTGTCAGTTGAGAGATTCCTCACACGTCGATTGAGAGACTCCCGATGATTCTGTGATTTATCACGATACCGAGTGAGACGCTCGATGCCGCGTAAGACTCACGATGACGGTGAGACGTTGATGGATGTAAGCCCCGGGCATTCACATATGTGTGTGCGTGACATTTGCATACACGAGGTTATGGCATTCATATGAGCATTGTGTTGCTAATTGATTATGTTTGATGATATATATATGATGAGTTTATATGTTTGGGCATGTTTGGTACTTGACCTTATTATTGTGCAAACAAGTGTTACGTGTTTGATGAGTATGCATATTGTTTATGTGATGCATAATTGATGTTGGATAGGTTTATACCTATACAGAACTTGTTTGCTGAGATTTGAGATAAAATCAGAATTGTAAAGTACTAAAACAGTAGCTCAGCACGACAATGTGCTAACCAGCACGCCCTGTGCTGTTGGACCATTCTGGGATTGTGTATGAGCATGCCTCCGTGCCCTAAGGTAGCATGATTGTGTTACCTGAGTTTGTGTTTAATGAGCACAACTCGTGTTTAATTTGGCACGACGTGTAAACTGTGAAAGCTGTTGAGCACGCCTTCGTGTTCATCCAGCATGATCTCGTGTTACTCGTTTGAATGTTGAATTGTGGTGCAGATCATAGATAGCTGCTCTTAGACCTGCAGGCTGTTGATCAGAGCCATATCAGGTGTATTTACGAGGTCCAGCTCCAGTGTTTGATCAGCTTTTATTTTGTACAGAGATGTACATATATGTATATATGTATTTTTGCTTTTGCTGATGTGTGAATGTTTTGTAAATTATTTTGGGCCCAAGTTTTTGTTATATATATATATATATATATATATATATGGGGCAAAAATTTGGGGATATTTGTGTTTTAAATTTGAGCTCCATATTTAGTGGTATCAGAGCAGGGATTAAATTCTTTGCGGAATGTGCCAGTAAATGGGACACTTGTGTGTGGATTTGAAAAGTTGAATTTCAAAATTTGTTTTGAAACAGATTAAGCCTGGAGATTATATATTGCCTGATCATACAGCAGAATCCAGAGATTTTATAGGAGTACAGGGGTCAAGACCAGTATCCCCTATAGCTCCAGAGCAGCGAGTAGCACCTACGATGCATATTCCTCTGTATGATCCTATGTATGCACCATTCTGGGAAATGATGTAACAAATGATGAAGGTCAGGGACAGGGACAACCTGTGCCAAAAAAGGAGAAAGAAAAGGGTTCTGGGAGCAAATCAAATCTGAATATTGATAAAAACTTCGTTGAGGTGCAAAAACAGGGGGCAAAGGGATTCGAGGGTACGACAGATCCGGCAGAGGCCGAGGATTGGTTGAGGCATACTGAGAGAATCCTCAACAGAATACAGTGCAATTCAGAGTAAAAACTGAGGTATACGACTTCACTGCTAGAGAAATCAGCCTGGTAGGAGATGGTTCCAGATAGTCAGAAAGATCCTCCGATATTGACTTGGGATGATTTTCTGAGGAAATTTGCTAACAAATACACTCCTCAGTTATATTTGACAAAGAAAAAGATAGACTTTCTGGAGTTGAAGCAGCGAGACAAATTAGTTGCTGATTACGAAGCAGAGTTCACACGATTATCTCATTACGCTCCAGAGGATATTGATACTGACCAAAAAAGGAGAGATAGGTTTGAGAGAGGCTTGAGATATATCATTCGTAACAGGATTGCTTAAAAACCTCAGATCTATGAGATTTTGATTAAGGCAGCTCTTAGAGTAGAGGAGCTAGAGACAAAGGGTGACAAGAAAGAGAACAAAAAGGAAGGCAAGCGATAGAGAACGATAGAGTCTAGTTCTTAGAGGTCGTAGAGAAAGAAGATAAAGTCTGACTCTAGACCACCACGAGAGATAGATGGTGATAACAATCGTCAGTCAGGGTGAGGAGGTGGGAGGAGTGGTTCTACCAGACCTCTTGTTTATTCGAGGGATACATCCCGCGGGGATGCCAGACCATTGTGTTACAGATGTGATCAGCCGGGACATTTTGCCAGAGACTGTCCACAGAGACTGGGATCTCAAGGAGTCAATGCTTCTAGATAGAGTAGTGCGGATGAGGCTCATACTACAGCAGCCAGTGGTAGTGGCAGAGGTAAAAGTGGACGTGGTTCAAGGTCTACTTCTAGAGGAGGATCAGCCTCCAAGGGTGGAGCTAGTTGTTCAGGTACAACTGGTACAACTGATGGTTCAACAGCACCTACAGGGTCAGGATCACAGGCCAGAGTATATGCTATAACTCGAGATGAGGCTGCAGAGGATTTGGATGTCTTTACTAGTATGATTTTTATCTTTACATATCCTACATTAGTATTGATTGATCCGGGATCTACATGTTCCTTTGTGAGTGAGAGTGTCGTAGATCAGATAGGAGGTAGTATCGATCAGCTGGGATATACAGTTGTTGTATCTATGCCTACAGGTAGTACTGTGATGGTACGACACATTTTACGACACTGTGAGTTGAGGATTGGCAAGTCGACGTATATGGCAGACTTAATTGGTTTAAGGATGGCTGAGTTTGGTATCATCCTAGGGATGGGCTGACTATCCAGAAATCAGGCTATGGTCGACTGTTATGCAAAGGAAGTTATTATTAAGGTTGATGGAGAGCGATGAGTATTATTAGTTGGTGAGAGGAAGGTTGTTCCTAATTGCCTTATTTCTGCCGTAGTTGCAGCGAGGTTGATTCGGGAGGGTGGTGATGCATATTTAGCATCAATGATTGACATGAATCAACCTAAATTGGAGGTACGAGATGTGCCTATTGTACGTGACTATCCTGATGTGTTTCTAGATGATTTACCAGGTTTACCCCCACAACGTGAGGCAGATTTCAGGATAGAGACTATACCGGGTGTTGCACCAGTATCTATTGCATCGTACAGGATGGCAGCTATTGAGTTGCAGGACTTGAAGAGATAGCTAGAGGAGCTGTTGGATAAATACGCCCGAGTGTTTCACCTTGGGGTGCACCAATGCTCTTTGTGAGGAAGAAAGATGGTAGTATGTGGATGTGTATTGACTATCGTCAATTGAACAAGGTGACAGTGAAAAACAAGTATCTGTTGCCACAGATATATGATCTGATAGATCAGCTTCGAGGAGCTACCATGTTTTCCAAAATTGATCTCAGATCAGGTTATTGGCAGTTGAGAGTTGAGGAGGATTCAATTACGAAGACAACTTTTTGGACTCGTTATGGGCATTTCGAGTTCATTGTTATGCCTTTTGGGTCCAGCAATATTTATGGCACTAATGAATAAGGTATTCCAACCTTATTTAGATCAGTTTGTTGTGTTATTCATTGATGATATTATAGTGTATTCAAGAGATAGAGAAGAGCACGAGAGACATTTGAAGATTGTGCTTGACTTGCTGAAGGAGAAAGAATTATATGCTAAATTCAGCAAGTGTGACTTCTGGATGGCAGAGGTTGTATTTCTAGGACATGTGATCTCTGCAGAAGGAGTGAAACCTGATTCTAGTAAAACAAAAGCAATTCAAGAGTGGGAATCTCTGAAGAACGTTACTGAGGTACGTAGTTTTCTGGGTCTGGAGGGTTATTATCGTCGATTTATCGAGGATAGGGAGATCGATAACTTTGTTGTTGAGGAAGAATGTTCTGTTTGTCTACAGTGACAAATGTGAAGAGACTTTTCGCGAGTTGAAGAAAAAGATTAGTCGAGGCACCAGTGTTGATGTTACCTTCGCAGGAAGGTGGATTTGTAACGCCTCCATTTTTTATTAATTTTGGGACTTTTATGGAAAATTTTATAAAAATAAGAGGAAATTTTTCGTTCAAATATCTAATTATAAATTAGTGGAAGAGTGCATGATCAATTGGCATAAGTGTTGTTATTTCACTGATGAATATGAAAAATCCCTAGAGAAATAAGTTAAAGGTTTGAGGCTCTTTGTGAGCAGATATATATGTAAGACATTGGACTCTTCATGAATTATTAATGAAAGAGGGAGTAGTTAAATTGAGGTGCTTTGGCACTGTTAAAGACATTTGGTGCAGACTTGCATAATGTCTTAA
>CANYCX010051855.1:0-21656 GCA_948193385.1 Breynia disticha f. nivosa
AGTGTATTCTTTTGACGATTTCCGCGTCGATTTCATTTGAATTTCATTCTTATATGCTCTAAGTCCTGAATACACAAAAATAACCATATTTGAGCCGAATTAACACTGAATTAAACCAAAATTATGATAAATGTCATATAATAAAATACGAAATATAAGTATAAATTGACATTTATCAGTAACTTTACCTCCTTAGACGTGAAAAAGTTTGGGAATTTTAGATGTTTGATATAAGAGAAGCAGAGGATAAAAAGTTGTTTCTTAGGTAACTTAGTTATCTATTTGGTTTTACTTAATATTTTTTCATTTACTTACCTAAATAGCAAGGAAGTTACATCCCTAAGAGAGAGAAAGTAAAAATCCAAACTTATATTAAGAAAATTTCTTTTTTAGTAGAAAAAATCACTAAATCCTCTTCTTTACACTTAATTTATTTCTTTAAAAAAATAAATAATCTTTAGTTAATTGAAAATTTATATTATAATTATAGTTATGATGTTCAATTTTATATATTTATTTTAAATTATAATAATAATTTCCAATTTTTAAAAATTAAAAAATATATTATTTTCAAATTTGATATAACAAATAAAAATATTTTTTAATAAAATATTATTTTTAAGATTTTTATATATTATATTTTTTATATTTTTTTAAATTATATAAACTTAATTAATTATAATATTATTATTTTTTTCAAGAGTATTATATAATAAATATTACTATGCAGTTTTAAGAAGCGTATTTTCATACTAAACACATGAAAATTATATATTTACTTTTCGAATAATTTACTTTCTCAATAATTTATTTTTTAAAAAATTTTTTATTTGTTACCAAACAAAGTCTTAGTATGAATTTTTTTTAAAAATTCATTGAAAAAATATTTATTTATTTAATAAAAAATAATTTTAATTTTATGTGCATTTTAATTAAATTATTAAAAAATCTCAATCTTTTTTTAAAAGACTTATATTATAAATTTGGAAAAATTATAAGAATGCACATATTTTTGTTTAAAATGATAGGAATATCAGCTAAGTTTGTTCATTTCTGTTAATGCCTGTTAAAGTTTTGAAAATATCAAAATGCCCGATTTTGAATTTGTAATTGTGAAAATGCCAAGGTATGTTTAGTTTTCATCGTTGTTCATTATTGTTTATATATCGAGAGAATAAAAAGTGACATTTTTGTATTTTAAAAAATAAAATCTAACATTTATATAATTATTAACTAGAATAAATAAAAATCAATAAAAAATAATAAAATACACTGACATTTAAATTATTTCAAATTGAAAAACATAATCATTTGTATAATTGTAAAATTTCTTAAAAATCCCCACTTTTCAAACACGTTTCTCCGTATCCCACGTGCTTACCTACGTAAGATTAATCTGACAGATCCTTATTCCCAGAAGCATACATTACCCTTCTTTAACCGAATTATTTACGTTCCAATACCATCATAAACGGCTGAGTAATATCTAGGAAATACAGGGGCATCTTTATCAACTCATTAATTATTGAAAGCAACCCTAGGCAAAGCCTGTATTTTAGTTCCCAATGCCTCTGCCATTTGTAGCTATTCTCCTCTTTTGTCTTTTCACACACAATTTTCCTCTCTCCATAAATTTTTCTCTCATCCTCAAAAATTGTTTTTCTTTTGCCTTCTTTAATCCTTGTCTCTGTTTCAGAATGGGAAACAACGACTCTGTCTTTACTTGATAAAGAGGAGTTACGTCAATACCATCAAAAAGCACGTTAGGGTTTTTCTTAGTTTCGATCAAGTGAGCATATATAGCTTGAGTTGATCAAAGCAAGAAGTTTCCGTTGAAGTTTCTTCCGTGTGAGGTAAGTTTTCAAGTGTTGGAAACATGCCAAACTTTCATTTTCTGGTTTTAGTTATTACTTAATTCTATTTGGACGGCGATCATGTTTTCTTGATTGGTTCCATTTCTCTTATCTTTCCTTATATATTTGTGATGTTGAAGTTTGTGTTGTTATCTGAAATGAAAGGTTAGTGTGATGAAGTCATGTTTATTTTTTGTATCGTAAACTTTAAGTTCATTTATTTGTATGTAAATCATTATTGTTTGTTATTAATGGTTTATGCATAGTAAATTTAGAATTGGGATGGTCCGTTCTGTTATAAATCTCGTGTATTGGATTATGTAGACGTAAGGTGCTCTAGGTTTGTAGTTTTGCGTTTACCGATGGAGTCCAACGTTAAGGATATGAATAGGCTTCAAATTGTTTTCTTCATTATTCGTGAAATTGTTCGTAACCCCAAAACTCGGCAGTCGTTTCTTACCTCTTGTTTCAATAGATTTTTAATTTTAAATTCTTTAATTTATTTTTAAGAAGCACATTTATGAGCTCTATATAAACGAGGTACTAAAAAAGGACTTTTACATATTTTTTTACACATTTTTTAGAAAAATAATATTACTTAAATTATTAAAAAATTAAATTAAATTAAAAATATACTAAATATTAATAAACTAGAGAATATATTTAAAAAACTGTTAAAAATGTTTTAATCAATGTTATCAAAACTGGACCGGTGATCAAACAGAAAAATAGATTGAGTGGTTAGTTTATTAGTTGAACTGATGCTTAGTGGTCGAACCAATAATTTAAAAATAATATAGATAAATAAATAAGTATATATAAATATACAAAATTATATTATTTTAAAATTATTTAATTTTTTAATATTTAAAAATCAGTTTGGTTCATCGGCTGAATTGGTCGGTTCGTTGATTTTTACCAGTTTAATACTGGTTCGCTTGCAGACCGGTTTAAATGTTGAATCAGAATCGGACCAGTGATTGGTACACTGGTCCGACCGACCGGTTTGATCCGATTTTTATAATATTAGTTCTAATTCCTTTTTAACATGTTTTTTTAATGAGAAGTGACTATTTAAATTTTTTTATTTTGATTAATTAAATACACTATATTCGTTAAAAAATTAAAAAGGAAATGTAGAGTTACAGATTAATTTCTTTTCATATTATGTAAAAAATTTATTAAGTAAATTATGAATTTTTTTAAGAAAAATAACTTTTCTTGTTTCAAAGAAAGTCGATAAAAAAAACAATGTCTTAATGACATGTCTAGCTAGTCATGAAAAGTTACATTCCATTCCGTTATTTTCTTGATTATAAATCCACTACCTTAGATTCTGTATATTTGTTATTTTTATATTATTCAAAGACAATAATTTGAATGTAAATAAATTTTTTAAAATAATTTTTAAGTGTAATTTAGTATTATTGTTATTATTATTATTATTATTATTATTATTATTATTTATGCGAATTAAATTAAATTTTAGAAGTGAAAAAATGATTTTTAATTTTATAAAGTAATAGATATCTTGTGGTAAATTAATCTTATAAACATAATACTCATTCAAAAACAGAGTTAATATTAATGAAACTTTTAAACTCAGCTATTGAATTTGCTTGAAAGCATGTCTTTTTGTTTTTTTTTTTTTAAATGTCTTTTGTTTATGTACAATAATGATATATTTAATGGAAATGTGTATCATGCTTTAAATAAGCTATCGATTAATTAATTTATTGGTGTTTTTTGCTTAATTAGGTTAGTAAAATTATATTAATGGGATTTAAATGTAGATTGTAGGAGTATTCAAAAGATGGGGTTTGTTGGGTATATGGTTTCTTGAGATTCACGTTTGTGCAGAGATACGGAGAGAAAATCTGAACCAGTATTTTGTGTGGCGATTTCTTCCAACTCTAACCATTGTTTTAAAATTCTCCCCTGATTTAATCAATATCTTTTTGACCAAAGGGTTTATATTTTGGCCTTTATTATTGACGAAATTGCGTATATAATTTCGTATATTTTGAAGCACCGCTTCTGTTTACTTTATGTGTGGTGTATGTTCACACGTTGAAACCATATCACTGCCATTAATTTTGATATTTATTATTCTTCTCTCTTCTGTCTTGTCATTCTGGCCCCGCCTGGGCGGACTGTGGACCGGTCCTACCTATTAATTAACTTTTCTGATTTATTTTATCGTTTTGTAATAATTATCTACACACTTTCCGTTTCCTTATTTTAAGGGATTATTTTTACATCGTCCAACACTAAAATTTTCCCCAAGAGATTGATTTTTTGATTGAATCATTTGCGGTGTAGTGCAACACTTGCATTATTTTAGATGTCTCATGTTTGTATTGTAAACTAATGTGTTCTGATTGGATTGGGTGAAAGTCCACTCTAATTTAGTTATTACGTAAGCATTTCAAATATTAATACATGATGTGCATATATACTCACTCACTCTTCCCTCCCAAAATGCCTCATCTTCAATAAAATAAACTCCCATGTCCCACTTTGAAAAATACTCATGAGTGACCTCTTATGACATGTTTGCTTTTCTGGAAAAAAATAATTCAACTTTTGTCTTCATTCTATTGTTCTCACTACTAATGTTTTTTCCTCAATTGGTACCCATAGGAGGCCCTGCACCGAATCTACAAAGCTAGCCTCATTTTCCTTGTGGCTTTGCCTCATCTTAGTTATTAGTAATTTTTAATACGATAATATGATTTGTGAGTATCTTATCATTTTATTTTGGGAAGTGCATATTTTGTTGGGACAAAAAATAATTTCATTCCGAGTTAATCTATGAAGGACACCACTCTTTCAGGTGTCTCCATGTTTTACTAACCCTTTGCAACCAAGATTGGCCAGAATTATATATACATTTATAACTATATATTAACATAAAATTCAAGTTTTGTCTCCATTTTATTTGAGGTATGATTCCTGTTTTGTCTAGTAAATTGCATGTTTGGTCTTGCATTTAGAGCCTTGCCATTATTATAGGATTACAGGTTAAAAAAACATTTCTTGTTGAATAGAAACTTCATTTCTAGTTTCAGAAAATAAATAAAGTAGAAGAGAATAATAATAATAATAATAATATGAGTGTGAAAAGCCAAAGAAGAATAGTAGGCAGAGCCCACAAGTTGTAAATACTTAAAATAATTCTTTCATTTCTTGTGTGTAGAATATTAATGCTCTTACCTTCCAATTATATAAACTAGTAGCTATGACTTTAAGCATTTCTTTTAAGCATTTTCCTCGGCTTTCTTTTCTCTCTGTTCATCCTCTGTTTTTTTTCCCGCTATAAAGCTTGCATCTTTCATCACTTTTGAAGGGAAAGGAAATTGGAAATTTTCAAAGGTAATGGACCATGAAGAGGAAATCCATTTCCTCCATTAATGGCCTCGATATAAGCGTTAAAGTCGTTTGCTTTTTCTCTTTTCTTCATTATGCTCATTACCATCTAATTCTTTATTGTTTTCTTGATCTTCATTGCACTTTGATTTTCCCCGTCACTTGACGTTCAGATTGTTTGATTCTCTTATCATTATTGTGTAATATTTTGTACAGATGGATTCTGTTAAACCCTCTGCCGTGACTCCGAGGAAGAGTAAATTCAAGCAGCGAGTTGCCAAAGTTCTTCATCTTCGAGCCGCAACTGGAGTAGCTCCGGTTGATGGTGTGCAGAAAGTGAAGTCTCCCCAGGAAACGTTCTCTGATGAGAAGGATGTGAAGAAGGTTTCAGTTGAAAAGATTCGGTCCTTTGACATCAAGGACAATGGACAGGGACGAGGTCTGGCATTGGAAGCAACTCTTGCGAAACTGTTTGCAAGCATTTCTTCTGTTAAAGCGGCTTATGCACAGTTGCAATACGCACAGTCTCCGTATGATGCGGATGGGATTCAAACAGCCGACCAATTAGTTGTGTTGGAGTTGAAGAATTTGTCGGAGTTGAAGCAATGTTATGTGAAGAAACAGTTCGATCCTTCCCCGGAAAGAAGTATGGTATTGGCTGAAATTCTTGAGCAGAAGAGTCTTGCCAAGACTTATGAGATAATGGGAAGGAAACTGGAATCTCAGTTGAGACTCAAGGACTCCGAAATTGTGTATCTCAAAGAGAAATTGGAAGAGGCAAACAAGCAAAACCGGTCATTTGAAAAAAGATTAAATCAAAGTGGACAATTATCGGCGACTGAGAATCTTCACTTATCAGGCTTAACTCCAAAGCATGTCATCACGTTTCATCGTGTAACAGTGAAGTCAATTCGAAACTTCGTCAAGTTAATGATCGATGGGATGAGAACAGCAGGTTGGGATCTTGATGCTGCTGCTGCATCAATCATTCCAGGTGTGGTCTATTGGAGAACAGACGACAAGTGTTATACATTTGAGTCATTTGTTTGCAGAGAGATGTTCGATGGGTTTCATTTACCAAACTTCTCGCTTCCAATAGAACTGAAGCTGGAAAAGGAGAATCAACAGCAGTATTTCTTCAAGAAATTCAATGAATTTAAGTTGATTAAACCAAGAGACTATCTCATCCAGAAGCCTAAATCTCTATTTGCTAAATTCTGCCGGATCAAGTTCTTGCAAGTAATTCATCCCCAGATGGAGAAATCATTCTTTGGCGACACAACCCACAGGGACATTGTCAGTTCTGGAGGATTACCAGATTCGGCATTTTTCTACAGCTTCATCGAAATGGCGAAAAGAGTTTGGCTGCAACATTGCCTGGCCTTCTCTTTTGATCCAGTGGCCTCAATCTTTCAAGTGCAAAGGGGAAGCCGATACTCTGAGGTGTATATGGAATGTATTGCGGAAGAGGCTCTAGTTTCATCAGAAAATGCACCAGAAGCAGACCCTCCGGTGGGATTCACAGTGTTTCCAGGTTTCAGGATAGGTAAAACTGTTATACAATGTCAAGTTTATTTGTCTCAACTCCTATGTTAGGTGGAAGGAGGCATCTGGGTTGTGAGCGTCTGGAGGAATGAAGTATGGTCGAGTGGTAGATACAGAATCAGTGTTGTATTTTGGTACACAATTTTGTTAATATTAGGCGAATGACAGAGGGATTTGTAAGCTTAGCTGTGTGGCGCCAACGGTTGTGTGGTTGATGTTTTTTATGAATATAGGAAATAATTTAATATGATAGTCGGAGATTTTTATATTCACGACAATAGTTGGATTAATTCACTGTACTATATTTCTTTTTCATTACATAAAGCTATATATTTTGATTATGGGTTACGGCTTCCAATGTGTGTAATATATATTAATGTATTTGAGCATATAGACGTATATGTATTGCAGATATTAATGGTATGTAGACGTAAGTGTTTGGTCTTGTTCTTAAGGATTTGACTTGTGAAATTCAGGTGTAAACTTATTGCAAAATTGTTTTACTGTTATTATTAATTAATTTCATTAATTCTAAATTCAATTTTACCATGACTAGAATTCTGAATATTTGATGTTTATTCAGTTTTTTTTTTCATGATTCTAGGTATTTGGTTTTTATACTTGAGAATCTTTTACTAAATACCATTTTTCTAATATTTTTTTTTTATGTTTACCTTCACCCTATTATTTCCTATACTAGCACATTTATGAAAATTATCAACTCTAATGTCTGATAAAAACCTATCTTTTTTAATTGATCCAACTACATTCATTTCACTTTCTTTTTTTCTCACTCTCACATTTTATGTTTCAAAATCAAAATTTTGGCTCAAACAAACAATACTTCTTTACTTATTCGAGAATCATCTATTTGATTTTTTAATCATTACTTTAAAACAAACAAAGCTCCACCACTTATTCTAGAATCATCCATTTGTCTTTATCTCATTTTTCTCATCTTTCTTTTCATTCTCTCAACTCTCACCACCTTCTTTTTCCATTTTCTTCTTATTTAAGCCAAAATATTGCCAAAGATTAGATTATGGAAGCCAAGGATCAATCAATAAATCCAGGGATTTGATCAAAGAAATTAAGCAAAATATAAAAAATTTAATCTCCAAGGTAAATCAAGTAGATTTGTCTATTAATATGAAAAGCTTAATCCTAGTGAGTTAAAAAGATATGGCTACCTAGATGGAAAGAAAATCCAGTGATTATGATTGAAACCAACTAATTGATTGAAATAAATTAAGATCAATCAAGAAAGATTGGAAGAAAAGTTCAAGGGAGTTGATTCTTGCCTTAGTTGGACAAAGCTATAAAAGTCCTCGGAGAGAAAAGCCAAAAAGAAGACATACAACTTAACCAAAAAAATATCTTAGAACAAAACTATCAAAAAACCATGTAGAACTCCCTTTTTCTTTACAGATTCTGCATTTTACCTTCAGTCAAAACTATTTTCGTCTTCTAGCCTTATTTTCCTCTAATTTAGTTCATACTTTACAGTTTACTTTTTCAGTCTCCAATCTACATTTCCAACCACTAGTCTATAAAAAAAGATCTCATGTGAAGTTCAAAAATTTAAACCCATTTATTTGAATAATCCATATATTTTAAAAAAATAATTTAATACTCAAATCAAATCTGAGAGGAGAGAAAGTAGAATACATGTCATTCATAAAACTCGGCCCAAATTTAATATCAGAAAACATAAAACTGCGGAAGCTGTAGTTTTAGTTTTGAAAACAATTCAAAACCAAACAGGCATGTATAACCATTATGTGCAATATGTATAAATCACAATCCAAAATACAAAACTCTAGAGCCAGACCTCTGATAAGTATCGCTGGAACTCTGATCACCGTAGTCTCTGGTCCAATAGCAGCTATCTACGATCTGCACAACATTATAAACGATCACAGGTGTGAGTATTTTCAAATACTCAGTAAGTGCCATATTACAAATTTGAGTACATTTTACAAAAGATAACATCTCTAATCATCTCTGAATTCATTCTCTATGTAAATTTCTATTTATATGATGTGCAGGAAAATTTTTCCAATGAGCACGGGGCGTGATGAGATGAACATGAGGTCGTGCTCATCACTAGATTTCCAGTTGGCACGGGTCATGCCTTATAGAGCACAAAGGTGTGCTCATGTCATTTTCCAGATTATTTCAAGCACGGAGTGTGATGTACAAATTGATCATAGCACGAAGGCGTGCTGATCAACACGGTGGTCGTGCTGACCTTCTGATTTGCATATTTCATTTCCACGTTCTTGTACAAAAAGGCAGCAAGCAAGTTCTTTATTAGTAGTATTAAATCACAGCAACATACATACCATTTCTATAGTAAATGACATTCCAAAACAGTACATTAGCAACAATTTGCTTACTACAAACATACCATATGTCATTCCATAAGCATTTCATAAGCTTTATTTCATGTTCAAACAACATCAATAACAGCATCAGCAAATCAAACATATAACTCATTCCATCACATAAATGCAATTATGGAATGAAAGTGCAATGCCAATGCAATCGCACACAATATGCCCCGAGGTGTTTCTTTCTTTTCTCTTTTCTTTTCTTTTATTTTATTTTCTTTTATTTTTCTTTTCTTTTCTTTTCATTTTTTCCTTGGTCCTAGACCAGTATCGAACCAGTTCGGCATCGAACCCAGCTCGGAATATCATCGATTCCAGACCGACATCGAGATCTCTCTCAGAATCATCCTCAGACCCAGCCTAGGATATCGGCCATGTGTCACACAATGAAATGCAACACATAATGAATCAAATGCATTCATATGGCCATCTCAAATCAAATCATATGTGTGCTCTTCAAGCAATCACATGCTTTCCATATCATTAATAGTTCATACAATAATACATATGAACACTAAAGGCAAAAACCAATCAAGAGCATACATAAACTCAATCCATACACATCAGATTATATACACACATATAATCAAATGCATTCAAGGCTCAATATATATCAATCATATAAGCTCATAAGCAATTAAGCTTGATCATATATATACTTATTTCAATCAAAGTCACAATTCCTTTTTAGTCACATTTTTGCTATCTTTTAAACTCATTTGCATCCTAACAAATATGAATTAATCATACAGATGCAAGACATAAGTGTAAGGACACTTACCTCAAAAAACGTGTGAAGTCGGCTCTGGCTCAACTTCAATCCAAAGCTTGTACAATTCCTCCTATACGAAATAATCACATAAAGACTATTAATAGCTCATTCTTAACTTGTTTCTTGTATAGACACATTAATCACAACCTTGCTATTCATAATTCAAGCTTTCTCAGTCACCTTCCCAACCCCTAAAACCTCATAATCTAATTCTACTTATGAATCAAGTGGTTTATATAATCCATATGAGTTCCTTTAACTCAAATCCAACTAACCAACAATAATTCTCAACTTAAATTAGTTCCATTTTAAACTTTCCAAAAATTCATCAACCTAAAGTAACCCTAAAGTAACTCATAACTAAGCTTATGACTTACCTTAATGAATTTTACTTCCAATTTGCAAGAAGTTGTGTTCTTCTTGGCTTAAAACTCTTCCTCCAACTCTTTCTTGATTTTTCTAGGGTTTCTCTTTACTGCTCTCTCGCAGTTTGCTCTGTTTTCCAATAAAATAGTATACTTCAATCGGTTTAGTTAAAAACAACCCAGTCGACACGACCTGTATAATGGGTCATACTAGTGATGGTGTCGTGCTTTTCAGCACGAGTTCCAGTTTGTCGTGCAAGAGATCATTCTAATCAAATTTCCAGATGATGAGCACGCCCTCTGGCACGGGCCGTACTTCAGACCGTGCTAATTGTCTGTTTTCTGCATTTTTTTTATTCTTGTCTAATTCAATTCTATTTCTAATCTATATTCCATATAGATTAATTCTAACAATTTCCAGGGCATTACACTCCAGTCACTAACCGTGTTCTCAATTCCTTATTTTCTACTGTCACAGGCTCTATTTCAGCTCCTGATTTGCAGTCAACATTTCCAGGCCTCAACCTATAGTTTCTGTAACTAGTCCTTGCAAAAACATTTGGCCCTTGACATGAATTATCATCTTCTTTAGTTTTTGGCTTACTTTTCATTATTCTGTTATTTATTTCTAGTTTCTAGCATTTTATTTTTTTTACGTTTTGCTACTGTTATTACAGTTCCAAGCAGTTTATAAAATCTTTTTTTCCACCAAAAGACTCCACCTCTAAAGGACCGCAAACATCAGAGTGTATGAAGTCCAACTTTTCTTCCTTTTTTATTAGCTTCTTTGAAAAGAAAGCTCTATGTTGTTTCTTGCTAAACAGAAATTACAAGGGTCAAATGAAACACATTTGTCAATGGGAATAAAGGATTTACATTCTAAAATCTTTATCCCCTTGTCACTCATATGCGTCAATCTTTTATACCACAAATTTGGATAATTCTTTTCTTTAACTGCATTTAGCTAACCATTACATACATTCAAGTATGTTTTATACAAAGAGTAACACAACTCGCGTCGAGCAACAATCAGTGAACCCTTGGACAATCTCGACTTTCCATTACCAAAGGTATGTTTGAACGCATCTTGATCAAGAACATTTGAAGACAACAAGCTAAGGTGAAGATCAGGAATATGATGCACATTCTTTAGTATAAGAATGCACCTAGCTCTAGTCTTCACTTTAATATCACCAATGCCAAAAATGCTTACTGAGCTTTGATTTTTCATCTTGACACTACCAAAATCTCCTGTTTGTAGTTCAAGAAATACTCTATACTAGGAACACAATAGTAAGAAGCTCCTGTATCAACAAGCAACTCTATGTTTGAACCATCAACATGATGACACTCATAAGCTCCACAAAACAAAGAGATATTATCATCACACTTTTGGAAGCAATTGCAATAACATTATTATGATCTCCCTCCTTTTGTGAATCTTGATTGTTGTCATGTTCTTTCTTCAACTTGTAGCAATATTTCTTAATGTGGCGATCTTTGTTGCAGTAGAAGGATGACTTGGTCTCTTTGTCATCTCTTAATTTTGACCTTCCTTTAGATTTATTACACCCTCAAGAACCTTTACTTTTTTGCTCTTCCTAGATTCTTAACAACAAGTGCATGTGAATTATAAACTCCCATCTCTTTTCTTCTCAACTTTTCATCAAACATGCTTTCTTTAATTGTATCTAATGAAGTACACCATCAGGATCAAAGTTGCTTATAGTCACAACAAGAGTCTCCCAACTGTCTAACAAAGAACTCAACAAAAATAAAGCCTTAATTTATCATTAAGAACAATCTTCATAATGATAAGCGTGTTAATAATATCCTGAAAATCACTGATATGTTGAGAGACAGATTTTCCTTATTTTAATTTCAAATTAACAAATCTTTTAATCAAAAAGCCATTGTTATAAGTAGAATTCCTTTAATAAAGATCTTCTAATTTCTTCTGCAAATCATATGGATCATTCTCGTGGGAAACATAGTTGAAAATATTGAGATCAACCCAATGTCGAGTAGTCCCTAAAAATTTTTTCTTCAACTTTTCTCATGCTCTGTCATCTATTTTTTATGGCTTATCTGGTTTTGTCATAGTTCTATCATTGTTGGTGACTGGATCAATTGGGTCATACAAATCTTTGTAAAATAGAATATTGTCCATCATATGCTCTAAATAGAATAATTAGTTAATGTCAACTTAATTTTAGAACTGACACAATTAGACTCCATAATCAATTCTCAAGTAATAAACATCGCTATGATACTAATTGAAGAGCCTAAAATAGAGACAATAACAACACCCACAAAGTTCAATCTCCAAGACAATCAACCAAATTACAACACAATTCACCAACACAAACAATAATGCAAATGGAAGTAACAAACATTAAACAATCATCATACACAATTTATACGTGAAAAAACTTCTTCAGTGTGAAGAGTAAAAAAACCAAGGTACCTTTTAAGGAGTCTACCCTTCTTCTATTATATGATAATAAATTGAGACCAAAACAAACCCAACAAATTCTTACAACGTTTAACAACCACCAATATTAATCAAGTCAACAAGAGAAGAACACAAGAACAAAGATAAACTATCTATCTAGCAATATGCCCAAGCATAAAAGAACAAGTTTCAAACCTACAAACATGATCTCCACCGTTGAAAAACAAGAACCACACGTTACAAAACTTTTGTCCCAATTCGCGACTATCCGACGGTTCAAACTCCAGAAAATAACGAAAATAGGTTGCTGGGAGGGATGGAAACAAGATGAGAGGTTTCTCTCTATTTTTCCTGGCCATTCACAATCTGGTTTTTCCTTCCATATCGAGACTCCAGCAGCGCTATCTTCTTAAACAAGCTAAAACACACTAAATGAGTCCATAAAAATTGGGTTGGACACATAAAAGAGAATACACCTAGTCAAATTTTATTGTCAACTCAATTAACACCTGATGGATAACTTCATTTATGTCTTATTAGAGAATGGACAGCAATATGTGGTGGTTGTAGCAGAATCACGTTGCTCTCTTAGGGAATCAAATGTCGCCGATCCCTCGAGTAAACCTCCAAGCAACTCCTCCGGATTATAGTAAATTTCGACCTTTTCTGCTCTCATACATTCGTCAATCTACAATAACCAATCACTCAGAAATTTTCCAATCATTCATTATGATTTTATAAGTTCATGTTTGAGCTTGAAATTACTTTCAATATTCCGATTCCGTAGAAATGAATCATCTCTCTTGCAGGGGCATATCCTTGGAAAGGACCCTCAAAATAACCCCAATGCCTGAACTTGAAGGCAACCACAGGCGGAGCAGAATAAACTTCAATCACTTCCCATGCAAATCCTCGTGGAAATGCTGACCTGAAAGCATCATGAGATGATTCGAAACTTTCTCCATCTGCTTTGTAATACTGCCACTCCTTCGGAAGTGAACTCTGCAATAAGGCGTTGTAGCTCCCCAGTCTTAGAGTCTCCTCTCCTGTTAATCCCTTTCTACCTGTTTTATGACATGTTTTTGAAACATACACATACTTACTCGTTTAGGCACAACCTTAATCTGACCATTGTCCTAAATAAAAATTGTCTCAATAATACCTCTGTTTATTATAAAACTTGATCATTTTTTTCAACTCTTTTAGAATCAACTTTTAACATTTCTTGTTAACTCTTGTTAGAATTAACTTGCGAGTTTGACAACTGTGGATGCACAAAACCAGATTTATGAATAAAATATAGCAATTCAGGTGATTGAACTTCGTTGTGTTGTACCATTAACAATGAGCTCGAACTTTTCAAGATTTATGGTTTTGAAATCTTCCAAGCAAGTCTTGTGAGAAAGTTCCATCTCCCATGACTTGACAGCATTTTGAACTGTTTCTTCTAACGACCCTTTTGGCCATTCCTGTAATCAAATAAAAATTTTGTATTTCTACATTAAAGAACAGAAATAAAGCCCAGAGAAGAGGTATTTAGAGACCTTAGTACGTTCTTCTTCGAAGAGCTTGTTTACGGCATCGAACGTTGGAGGACCTCCATGACGCCATTGTGTATTCAGAGCTTCTTCATTCAAGATTGAACGATACGTATCATTAGCAACTTTGATGTTGTCGATCCCTTTAGCCAAAGCATCCTCTTGAGCCATAATATAATAACTAGGAGAAGGTTGAACCTTGTTTACATGCAGAGGAAATTTATACGAGTATATTAACATTGCCAAATATAGAAAATGAAGTGTGAGAGCTGAGTGTAATGTCGTCCATGCTTGGGTTGATATTGCTTGAAGCCAAGCCACTGCCGTAAGTGACAAAGTGTTGGGGAATGATAATTACACATGGAGTTGTGAGAGTCGGGCAACTCAAATACGGTGGAAGCCTGCTGACAAGTTTACTCAGTGGGCTAAGGCTAAGCGGATTCAGTGTTTCTTTCGTAAGCGAAAATTGTTGAGGGCAAGAGGTACAACACATTGTCTTGAACGCTAACTGGAAATGCTGAGATAAGATATGCTGTTATGCATATCAACATACAAAATGTAGAATTCCACGGACCATATAACGTTATTTAATTCTAGACCAATAATCCGAACTATGAGGTTCAGATAGGTGTGCTCTCTAGGTTCAAATTTCAGCGGAGTCGTTCTCGTGAGGTAATAACTATGCCCCGCTCCGAACCCGGATTAATCCTCACCGAAAGTGGGGACACCGGGCTGTTAAGACCCAAAAAAAACTATGAGAGAGAAAAAGAGAGATGAATGAAGAGCAGAAAAAAATTACAAGTGTAATACATTCTGATACATTGTGCTACAGTGAAGGGACTTGGCAGAATTCAACTATCCTCTCAATACTCCATATAAAAAGCAGTCCACTAAAGATAAGAGACAGCTAGGGTTAGTCACTGCATATCAGAATAGAATAAATAACAGTTCATATTCCAAATGATTCATATATTAATGTGAGTTTCTCGAGTATCATCTATTGTTTCCTGAAACGGTTCTTGCATCATCAAAACTTTGGTACTACACAGTTTATAGCATTTGAATATATCTGCCACAAATTTAAATTCTTTACCATGTAGCAACTCAGCAAGATTGCGAGAGGATCTGAAGCAGCAAAACTTCTGTTTGTCAAAAACATCTTTTGTTAACAATGCTGCGGAAAGTATTGGCTACTTCCATTACATTCTTAGTCTGCCTTGCTTCTGATGGTGCTAATGAGATATTGGCTCAAATGCTGGCCGAACGATTTTGTCGAGAATGAATCCATGACGTGCTGCCGCGCATCCATACCTAATCTTTTTGTCAACTCAGGATCCTGAATAAATTTAGCCATTGCCTGGGAGAATTCTTGTGGGTTGGGATCACAAAGGAATCCTGTTACCCCATCCTTAACCGTCTCCACAGGGCCCCCACTGTTGCAAGCAATTACGGGCTTGTAAGCTGCCATTGCTTCCAGTGGAACAATGCCAAAATGTTCATCCTACAATGATATGACAACAGAAAAAATTAACTATACTTCATCTCCAGAGAATGTAATGAGACAAGCATGGCGTCCCACCTTTGGTGTATAAATGACACAGAGGCACTCGGACAAAAGCGCATTTCTTTCAGCTGTTGAGCAAGAAGTGATGAAGTTTACTTGGCCGGCAACTCCTTCCCTCTTGGCAAGACCTTTCAGTTCCTCCAGGTATTCTACATTCTCTCTTAGTCGTTTATCATATCCACCTGAAATCACAGTCCAGTCAACCATTATGCAGAAACCATACAAGTGTATTCAAATATATTTCTTCAAGTTCCCTTGATTTCATGTGTACCCTCTAATAGAGCCTCCTTCATATGCACATTTCATTTTTTTTCAGATACTTGCACAATGCTGCCTCTAAACTAAAAAAATAGTACTGGTGACATCAGCTTGAAAGAAAACTCTACCATACCAAGAATATGCAAACAACTTTTAATCTGTCCAAACATGGACAATAAAGCAAACATTTGATACAAAATATACTTGTTATAATGCTATCCAGTCCTCGCAGTATAAGAAGATAGTAAAAATTAAACACAAAAAAAGAAGAGACATGCCTGCAATTGTCAAAGTGGCATTGCTCATGTTGGGATTTTGCACTAACGCAAAGGCTGAAACTGCTAGTTCAATATTCTTCTTCCTCTCAAAACGATTAATGGAAAGAAAATTCAGCCTACAACAAATAAATAAATAAATTAATATTCTGCAGTCTGCACTTTTTCAAAAGTATGTACAGAGATAGATATTGCAAGAGGTGTTCAAATATGCACAGTACTTATATGACTGAGGTTCACTAAATTGTTCCACACTGACAGCAGGGTAGAGAACAGAAGGACGAATTCCTCGTGCATGAAGACGCTTGAAAGTATTTGCAAAGGTAGAAGCAGTGAATTTGCTATTAACAAGTATCATATCTGCCATTCCTGTCACCCCCAAAAATGATTTCTGGAACTGTCAGCATAAACCGGGAACAAAATTAACATACAAATATACTCACAGACAGCAAGAATAAGTGAATGAACCAGTTGAAATTTCTTCTATGAAGTCAATAGGTTTCCTGTATAACCTCCGGAAAAAAGTTGAATGTTGAGCCAACAATAGATCGGGAAAATGGCAATAGAAGACAAGCTGAACAAGGAACACAAGTATATAAGAAAAATCAATAAAAAACTCACATTTTTTCATCAAACAGGATATGTTACCTTTGTTGATCTTTTCAATTTCAAAATAGGGATGACAACAGAGACCTGATCTGCCAATATAATGTCGTATTTTGGCCACAAAAACAATACACAAAGAGCAACAAACATGCAGCGCAAATATGCACAGACAGCATGAAGTCGGTAGAATATATGACGAGGTAGGAAAGAACCATAAACGGTAACCGGAAACAAACCTGCACAGTTGGCTGACTCAAGTTAGAAAGCTACCAGAACTTGATATCGACAAAAAAAATGAGCAAGCAATGCATAAAAGTTGGCCATAAAACTTCAACAAGTTCTAACATTGCAATGCAGCTATAGAAGAAAAAAAAAACAGATTTAATTATCAACAAATCACAAATGAAAACAAAAAGAAAATCAGTTAACCAGAAAGAGTTTCCTCAAAGCAGCGGTTTTTATCATGATGAGCAGTAAATACATCAACATGGTGTCCGTGTGAGCAAAGTTGAACAGCTGCATCTACAATTAATCTTTCAGCTCCACCTATATTAACAAAAACCATCTCATTTACAATCAACCCTCAATTACATACAATTACCAATTAAATTACACAGGGAAATTCATCTACCTATCCCAAGATCTGGGTGAATGATTGCAACCTTCAATTTGGAATTTGACCCTCCTTTCTCCATTTTCATATTTCTGTCTTCTTTTTTTCTTTATGGGTTTTGCTTTTTTCAACTAAAACAACCTCAACAACACTAGATAATTGATGGTTAAGAAAGAGACGATGTGATGAAGTGAAAAGTTAACAATAAATCCAATCGAATTTAGGGTTTTACCTGGGCAACGATTAAATGGGACGAACACAATGAACAGATATGGAAAAGAAGTGGTTTCACTATACACACCAGAGGAGCCCGTACGGTCAGTTTCGGTTAATTAACCAAATTAACTGTTCGCCAAACTCTTGTCAAAATTTAATCAAAACAAACCAAAGTATTTTTTTCATCGAACCGAATTAACCCTTTTACGGTCAGTTAACCGCATTAACCAAACTCTAAATATCAAATTAAAAGACCAAAAATCCTTAGGACATTCCCAATAGCCTCCATAACATATTCTCTACTTTATCAAATTTTTATTAATATTTTTCTATTTAATTTTATATTAATAAAAAAATTAACAATTATCTACTATTAATCCTTTAAAATTAACTATATAATGTATTTACTTATTTTATATTTACATATTTTGTTATATTTATAAAATATTTTCTTATAAATATTTTGTGATTATGAATTTTAGTATATATTGAGATAAATTTAAAAAAAATAATATTTATTAAATTTTTTATTTATATAATTATTCAATTTTTCATGAACAAATAAATTTTCACTATTTAATAAATTTATATAAAATAAATTTTTAGTCCTAGTATTCATTTTAAAAAAAAATAGAGTTAACAAAAAAAGCAAAAAAAATATATGGTAGTCATTTTTAGACTCCATATATGTAAGGAACTCTTAAGCTTCACTTCTTAAATTAAGTTAAGGAGCTCTTTAACTATAACATTTCTTTAAAATACTGAGTCAAAAGATAAAAAGCAAACTCCAATGCTCTCTTTAAAAATCTCTTTATCTTTAAATGTAGAATAAAGAGTCTAATTAACTCTCCACTTTTAAAGATGATTAAACAACTCTCCATCCTTAATTGTAGTACCCACCACAACGTTTTTTTAAACTCAAAATAACACAAAAAAAAAAAAATTCTTCTTCAAATTAATGGGTTAAACCAAAATCCATTCATTCTTCTCTACAATTCACACGTTAGCCAAAAATCCATTGAAAGTAATATTTCCTTACGATTTTAATTTAATGGGTTTTGGTTTTAGGATTTCTTTTTGTTTTGGCTGCACACTATAATCTCGTGGTAGAAACTCAGTTAATCAGCTTGGTGGTTTTTTATTTTAGCCACACCATTAACTCCATCCTTTCCAAACTCTGATTCTGGCTCTGCACCATTACTTCCTGGTAGAAGCCACACCTAACATAATCCAACAAAACTGCTTTAAGTAGATAGAAAACAACATCCATACAGTAACTCATTTTGTGGGTAGAATTGAGCAAACAGTACAATTGAGTACTTATTCATATCCATCAATAATCACTAAATCACCTTGTTTATAAATTCATGCGCCTGAAAGAATAGTTGGCACAGCATTCAATAATTAGACTTGCTAATGTAAGAGGTAAAATTGTAATAAAAATGGGATGAGTATCGTACTATGTCCATCAATATAGCATAAGCTTCTTGATACTCTTCTTATGTAGACTGCACTATTTAGCTCACAAGACACTAAACTTTAAAGAATGATCATGATGTTTAAAGAGAACAGATCAGATTGCAAAATGCAAACTAAAGAATTAGGCGATCACAATAATTGCATTGAATTCAACTATCCTTAAATGGAAAAGTGCACTGGTTACTCATCTATGAACATAAAGAGATAAGGATTTATTAAGTTGAACATGATAACTTAATTATAAATCAAATTAGCACATGAAGAGCATGGATGATAAAACTCAAGATGGTTTACTCATGTTCAGCAAAAGCACAATCAGTTAGTACTGTAAGAATACCAACGTCAGCTTTCCAACTTCAGCTGTTAACTAACAGAAAATGCAGTATCCATACTAATACCATATCAACCAAACAATATGCAAATAATATTCATTTCTTTAAAATCAACATGCACTATTTATAATTCTTTAAATTATTCCTCATAATGTTTTTGAGAAGTTAATTACTAAGAATGTTACAAAGAATCAGAATCAACCTATACCTCAACACTAAAATAGTCTCCGTAAGGCACATCATTGATTTCTTGTTCAGAATTTACAAGCGCATAAATTAGAGCATTTTTAATGCTCTCTCTATTTTGAATTCATTCTTTATAAAGAGTTTAACATATAAAATCTGCTCCAATGACCTCTTTATCTAACTCTTTATCTTTAAAAATAAAATAAAGATTACTTTTACGCTCTAATTGTACAGAGTACAAAAGACTCTTTATCTCAAAACAACTCCTATGTCTTTCTCCTTTATGTGAAATCATCCACTTCTATTCTCTCATGCTTTGTTCTCTTTTTCTCCCTCTTATTCTTACCTAACTTCCACCTTCTTCTTTCATCACCCCTCTCTTCACATCTTCTTACACCCATTTCTTTTTTTTATTGTTTAATGCTTCAATCTTTGCACTCAACCTAATAACTTTCATATCCACTTTCCTTTTGAAGGTTTGCGCTATGCGATATTATATTTAGATATTAGGTAACTTGGGTTGTAACGTCTCGAAAAATGTCTGTTTAATATGAAATAATGTTGGATTATGTTAGGGTAAAATGTATAGAGGCATATGGGTATATTTGGAATGAAAAGAGGTCGGAAACGGCGAAGTGCTGCAGTCTGCAGTCAATTAACGTACGTTAATTGATTAATTAACGTACGTTAATGTATGTTTGATGGAATAACGTACGTTATTCCCATGAATAACGTACGTTATTCAATGCTGGCAGCCCAGATCCTGTATTTTACTAACATACGTTAATTTGAACAAGCCTTACGCTCATATTCATACCACACATTAAGCTTTCTTAGCTCAAGCAAATATAGATATCACATATAATATTCATAGCATACACTTTTAACATAAGCTTATGCTTATAATAACCACTTAGACATTCATGCACATAAACTATCCACTCAACATCATTCACACATAATTTCCGCAAGCCGTCATCAAAACACTCACACGTTTCTATTACCCATTTTATAAGATTATAACACATCCAAAACAAGTCAATAACTCACATTCAGTTAATTTGTAAACATTTCATCTCATTACATTTCAAACACACTTCGTATCATTCATTTTAGATGACACAAACTTCAATATTTTTTTTACAGGCACTACCTTGTTAAACAAGACAATTGAAGGGCACGTTTTTAACACTTTTTATTCATTTGTTTACACAATTTAGCGACCAACTTTAATTGTATTTTTCAACCGCTTTCACCTCACCTTCTTTCGGCTTTTCTCAATTTCTCTTTTCCATTTTTAACCACCACATATTAATTATATTATCTAATACAGTGTTCTTTATTTTAAGTTCATATTCACCCATGCACATACTATGCACAGTTTTTGTGAACCCTAATTTCGCTTAAGTTCATTTTCGATAAATATGATTTTTCGTAACCATTTTTTTTCTTTAAAGAACATGTTACACAAATGGGAGAAGAACATATCCATATATATAGATAAATATGAAATCAAATGTGGCATACATGCATTCTTTTTAAACCGGTCAGTACAAAATAATAATAATATCAGAGTGCGGAAAACGAAGTTCACGGTTTAAAACAATGCAGATGCCAATGAAGCCTATACTATCATGTATGAGGCTGTACAAAACTCAAAATGCGTAAATCCAAAATGTATCAGGATGCCGACCTAGCCCGCCTCGTATCAGACGTCTAGCTCCGCTCCAAAAGTGGTCCCAGCTGCTACTGACGATCTGCACAGAATCCAGCAATGACAGGTGAGTATATTTTTCAATACTCAGTAAGTTTTCCCTTAGCGTCTCTACATGCCGGG
>CANYCX010051890.1:0-14212 GCA_948193385.1 Breynia disticha f. nivosa
CTGTATAATCTTCCTGTCCACTTCCTCTCCATGATCGATCATAAATCACCAATCCAATCATCACCAATATCATACCTTATCATGTACTATATCAAGTACCATATCATAACGCATCACCAGTTCCATATCATATATCATCTCTTGTCCTATCATACCATATAACCTCACCAATACCATATCTAATATCATATATCAATCATATCAATCATATCAGATCATATCGTATTATATCATCATATACCTGTAAAACATTGCAACTTACCTATTTGCATTTCCTTTTCGCATATACTTGTATGCAATTCATTCTCATATATCTATTTATCATTTTCGCAGTCTATTATACGATTTGTATTTACTATCAATCATCAAACATAATCAAGTAAGTCAATTCACATATTAATTCATAGTTTAAGTGAGTTAGACTACTCACCTATCAGCTGAAATACTCAAACTGGTGGGTACTCGTGTCCTGTCCAACTCTCCTACTCTGTCGTCCTACAGTAACATATATGAATTTTGCTTTAAAATTCAATTCACAATATATATATATCCATATGCATGTTCCTATTCAATCCTATTCTTTAACATTAATCGATAACTATTCTTACTTAAAACTAACTTTTCTCAAAGTCGTATATATGGAAACTTTGTAAATACTTGCTATTAGCTTCGAATTTTTGCGTTCTAACTATACCATATAATTCTCTACTGGATTCTACGATCAATTCGGTATATAATACCTGATTTCTAGATCATTTTTCTATTTTTCTCTCTTCCCCTAGCCTTTCTCACTTTCCTTTGAGCTTTTTATTTTTACACGTGTCACTTAGTTTTTCAGCATTTTGAGACAATCAGCATGTCGGCAGCCCGTGCCAACCTTGGCACGCCCGTGTCCATCATTTTGAGCACATTCGCCCCTCAGCATTTTTCAGCCGACACGCCCCTCAGCACGACCCTGTGCTGCCAGCATGCCCTGGGGTGAGTTGAGTCAATTCCTTGTCGATTTCACGTCCAAACTTCATTCTATTGAATCCTCGACTAATATAACTCTTTACTTATTCATAATATGCCTATTTAACTTATATTTTACCTCTTTTCTTTATTAATTTCATTAATTATCCTAATCATATCTTAGTTTGCTTAATAAGGGAGAAAAAGAAAAGAAAAAATATATGCTGAAAAAAAGAGAAAACAAAAAAAAGAGGTTGTTGAAAATTGAAAGAGAGCAACCTTGTTGACTATGTTGAGGAATGATTTATTTGAGATTATTAACATCATGGTTTGTGAGTATTTCATTTCTAGTGCATTATAATTTGTTGGTTGTTTCGATCTCTTAACTTATATTATTTTTTTTAAACCTTTTAGCCCTGTTACAAGTCAATAAAGTTCTCTTTGATTGGTTGTTGATTTCTTGGATTATTGACATGAGTGAAATTGATTGAATTTTAAGCTTTGGGAAGACTTCTTTACTGTTGGTTTGAGTGTAAACAATGCACCCTTATACACTTTTAATTGAGCAGATGAGTGAAACTTGTGAGGGTGTTGTTTTTTTACTATAAAGGGGGCATTACCGGTGTGGAAACTTATCTTTTTGATTGATTGGCTTTCTTTGTGATGGTCACACTCTTTGCTAAGTTTTTATTGCATGTTGATGTGGTTAGATTGAACATAAGATTGAGAAAGAGTTGATTGAAATTTGAATCTTTTCCTTGGTTTTATTTTGATACATGTTTGAGGAAAAACATGGTTTTAAGAGTGGGTATGTTGTTAGGTCACATTTCATGCATCGTTTTTTGTTCTTTTTATCTATCATTTTGCATGCATTATTTGCTTTATCCTTCCTTTTTACTTTATGCATTTTTTGTCTCAGGTTATGATTGATGACAAAAGATGGATGGTTTGACATTTTGAGAAGAACAAAGTGTTGAGGATGGACAATTTGCAGGGGAAGCTGCGAATAGGGGAAGTACGTGCACTGGACATGAAAGTACGTGTGGTCGTGCCTACTATGCGTACTCCTAAAATAGAACAACATGTGGTGATATTCCATAAACGCTTGGTTGCTACAGCCACACGTAGTTTTGCTGCTATAGTGCATGTAGGTCATCTACAGAGGATTTTGAGAAGAGCTAAGAAATTTGGAATTAATAGGTTTATAGAGTCTTTTAGGGTTAATTAGTTGTCATTAGGTAAGAACGTGAGAGCCAGCACTTTGAGTTTTCTTGGAACAGAAATTTTGTCAGAATGTTTACTACCATAAGCAGCTAAGTTTGTACTTTAGCTATGGTATTTTGAAGTCTATTTCTGGTATTTTCATGAGATTTTAAGTTTATTGGTGTCATTATTATTACTATTACTATTACTATTATTATTATTATTATTATTATTATTATTATTATTATTATTGTTATTATTATTATTATTATTATTTCATTCTTGTGTTGATTGTTTATCATTGTGTTTTCTAATATAAGTGACGGGTTAAGGTTATACCATTAACGGTTTGGAATAATCTCACTTGAACGAATTGTGGGTGTCAAAATATATTATTTTGGATAAGGTCTTTATTTTTTTAATGTGATCGATATGTTAAATCTTTTAGGATGTCCTAGAAATTATTTATTGAATTAGAGAACTAGTTTATAGGATGTCCCAAAACTACCAATGAACTAAGTAAAGATTGGTTATTGAGTATTCACTTGTAACTATAACTTGCCTGTAATACTATTTTGATTATCTTTTGTTATCTGTGATTGAATTACCAGAATGATGGATATTTAGAGGAGCTAAATTTTTATTAACATTGATTTCTCATTATCATTAGCTTTGTTTTATTTGTTATTTGTTTATTATAGTCATTTTTCTTTAATTAATTGCTTTCTTTGAGTATCTGACAATTAAACAGAACTTAATCGATCTCCATGTATTCAACCTTGCTCACCATTATCTACAAGCTTTTAAGTAGGAATTAATTTGTTGAATTCAACACCCATCATCCATCTGTTACAAAATCCATAGTGATTCTCTCTCATTTTCAAACTGGAATAAATAGTTTTAACGCCCCAAAAATTATGACCAACATATTCAAAAATATGTCGTCCAGACAGTGTCAAACAGCCTGTCAAAACCGTTACCCAAATCATTTTGATATGGACAAAATTTTAATTTTGCACTAACAGAAAGGCAACACGGGCAGGCAAATGGTTTGGGCAAACCGTTTGGCAAATTGTTTTTTTGATGCCCAAATTCTACTACCATCAAATGAATATACGCGCTACTCGCAAATGGTAACTGACTTTGGACATCATAATATTTGAAAAGAACAAGTGGAGATACAAATTAGAAAAAATATACATTCCATTACTCGAAATAAAAATTTACAAAGTTTGAGAAGGGAATATCCCACAACGATCGAGGTATACAAAATAATTGTGGTTACAAAAGAAAAGGAACCTAAATGATCCCATTTCAGTTATAACCTAACAAAAGAAAGGTATGCACTATGTATGCACTATCATGTTCATTACAACCATGTGTATGACATAAAACAAAATTACCCCTAGTGCACAGCCCACCTCGGTTCTTCAACCCCTTGCGTCCGAGTCAAAAACAAGCAAAAGAGTCTACACCTTCTCGTCTAAAATCCCCCTCAGGTTCCTACCAATATGGCAGGCATGAAATGCAGTGAGTTGTGAAACTCAATAAGTGATACTTACGGAAATGGACAACTTTCCAAGCAAATGGCATTCATTCATACAATCAATTATTCATACATTCATCTATCAAGAACATTTCTCAATATCATTAATCATACTAGAGGAATTAACATAGGACCATGGCACATTATTAAGCATAGGATCGAAATAGGGCATATGAACATCAATGAATACACATGAGCATATATGAACAAAACCATGGAAAACAATGAACATACATGAACATATATGAACATGAGTTTTAGAAACCAGAACATGTGCCATGTTTGTGATTCTTGTGCCCTCACATGGGTTCACGTTCGTGGCTATGAAAAGGATGCCAAAAGGAGTTCCAGAATGGGGATCACGTTCGTGACTCTTTGAGTCACTTTCGTGACTCCCATTATTAAGCATAGGATCGAAATAGGGCATATGAACATTAATTTAACATTTATTAATCATGTGGAATCATAATATTGATTATAGGGAGTTCGAGTTGCAGTAGAAACAGTTCACAACCGAGTCGCTAATTGTGTGCGAGAGGTAAGTAACACGAATGCAACTTGTCCCTATACGTGTATATTGTTGAGTGTGAAATGATTATTAGATGATAATTCATATGTTGATTACATGTTGTGATTATGTGATTGGACTCATTAAATGAAAATCATATTGATTGATAAGGTAGGGTGTTGAGAAATGTTCAATGTTTGTCGGGGAATTAATGTTATATATTTGTGTGTTGTTTGCGAATGAGGAAATGGTAGGATGAACTTTGGTATGTTGTGAACATAAACTGTGATTAATAAAAGATGTGTGCTAGTGTGACTTTATATGACTCTGTATTGGTATGATTTTGTGTTGTTATGATTTTCTTATGGAAAGTTTGTAATGAATTCTAGATGTAGTCCACAATGGGTTCGTAAGCACTAAGTTGAACTAATACTTAAGTGATAATGAATATAACTTATGGAAAAGTTGAAAAGACCGTATAAATGATGTTATAAGTGTCTATACACATGTGCTTTTTAGATTAAGAAATTATATGATCTTATAAATTATAATTGAATAAGCCAATAATGTATGAAATATATATATATGATGTTCTTAGGAACATTGAAGTTTGATATGCTTCTTGCTTAATTTGTGTTTAAGCATGGTATGAGATGTGATTTCTGTATGAGGGTTGACAGCTATGTGTTTATCATATGAGTTGATTTTAAACTGATGATGTTCATACTTTGAATGTTATAGTGTGCTCATTGATACCTAGTTGATGGTTAATTGATATCTTGTTGATATCTTGTTGATATATTGAGCATGTAATTGCTTATTTGATTTGATTGCTTGATCATGCTTATGAGATTGATGAGAAGATATACGAATGTATTGAACATTCATTGTGAAGCATAACATGATTGGCTTGTGAATGCATGAATTGGTTACATGGAATGTATACATAACATTCATACACTGGGGGCTCATAGAGAGCAAAGATTAAATAAAATGAAAAGGGCTCTTGTGAGCGTAATGAGGGAGTGGTTATAGTAAAGGGTATATCACATGTTGTGGATTTAATTCTGTGATACGACCTCTGAGGGTATATCAACAACCTACCCAGGGTGAGATGGGAAATTCCTAAGCACACGGAAGATGGGTTGGGGGTCTTACAGACTTTTAAATAAATATTACGTGTAGTATATGATGAAATACTACACAGGGCACAGTGGGAAATGACTCGTTATGCAGACGTGTATATGAGTGTGTCAGGCCAAGTAAGGGCAAAATTAAGGCCAAAACATGGCGTAAATATGGATCCAAATTATATAACCACATACTCCCGGCCAAAAGGCCCATTTACAAATGTCAATTTAATGGCCAAAACAGGGCATAAATCTAAAACAAAATGGGATCCCGAGTGATTATGCTTAGAAATGCATTAGATAATATGCATTCACATTTTTCACATTTCATATGATGTGTTCTATGTGAAGCTATGATATGAATTGGTTTATATGATTGTGATGTAATTGTACTTGAGTGGTTTGTTAAGTATGTTTACTAACAGTAGTGGTACGGTTTGAAAATTCCAAATATAATGGACTTAATTGTTATGATCATAAATGAAAGGGTGCTCAGAATGTTGTGCAAATGGTATGGGAAGGTTAATTTTAAGTTGTTAGTGAAATAGTACATGAATGCTTAAATGTGCATATGGTGTTAAATATAAGAGCCTAATAATGTGATCATATTTAATTGAGTGTGAATGAAGGGATAGATGCCATGTTTAAAATATTGAGTGATGA
The DNA here is from genome assembly GCA_948193385.1 of Breynia disticha f. nivosa. Classification (NCBI taxonomy): domain Eukaryota; kingdom Viridiplantae; phylum Streptophyta; class Magnoliopsida; order Malpighiales; family Phyllanthaceae; genus Breynia; species Breynia disticha. The sequence continues at coordinate 6,002 of CANYCX010051890.1, forward strand.
TCTTGTTAAATTGTTGAATATGGCATGAATTGAAGGTTTAATGACAACTATGTCGTATGAATAGGCATATATGTATTATTATGTTTAAGGAAATTTATGAGTGAATGTCATTGATAATGGATTAAATATGTTGAGAGTTGGTTGTTGACACATAGTTAATGATCATGAATTGATTGTATTAATAGGGCCATTTATACACATCTTTTTCATAGCATTTTACATTGATTTCCGCTATATTTGGATGGATAAAGAGCTTTGAGTTGAAGGATTGTGATTAACCAGGGTTTTATCCAAGTGCGCAAAGGAAAGCAAGAAATTCGCTGGTTTTATAACAGGATTGGAAAAGATTCGAGCATGAGCACTTCGGAGAGAGAAAGTGACCGGGTGATCTACCACGATCGTGGTTAAAGAGAACCACGAATAGAGGATTTGCCCCAAGAGGAAACAGAAGGTGAGTCACGTTCGTGACTCACCAGTGTCAGGATTGTGACTACCAAAACTTTGGGTTCAGTGTGGGCAGAAGATATACCATGTTCGAGACCAGGAGGACCACGTTTTGGGCTAGAGCGTGACTCAAAACGTGACTGAGGAAGATCAATTCCTAGTTTGGATAGAAGACAGGTCACATTCGTGACTCATCAGTATCACGAACGTGACCCAGAAGAACATTCATTCAGCTTTGATCAGAAGGTGCATCACGAGCGTAGTTCCATTAACCACGTTCATGATCATTCAACAGTACAGCAGAGCTTTGATCAGAAGGTGCATCACAAACGTGGCTCCATCAACCATGTTCATGATCTCGTTCAACAATGCAGTTGAGTTTTTATCAGAAGGTGAGTCACGATCGTGACTCACCATGATCACGATCGAGGTTGATCATGATTGGCACTCGGATGGCTGCTAAGGTTTGACAGAAGACGAGCCACGAGCGTGACTCATTTGAGTCACGTTTGGTGCCCAGACAGGGTCACTCGTGGTCCTGAAGGATTGGTCCAAAATGCCCTTAAGTTGAGTGAATTAAGTAAGGAAAAAGAAGACATTTCCAGGGACAAATAGGCACATATATAAGGGGTCATTTTTAGGTTTTGGGGATCTTTTGGGGGCTGGAGAAAAAGAGGAGATATAGAGGTTTTGGCAGGGTTCTTCTATTTTCTTTTGTAGTTACATTATGTCTACTTTATTTTCTGTTTGCTTGTGGATAAACTTTACCATGGTAAGCTAGATTCTTGTTGGGTTGTCTTAGATGTAAATAAAGGAGTTTTGCTTGGTTGTTTGTGCATGATTGAGGGATTGCTTCTATAGTTTTTATTCAAATGAAATATGAATGTCTGTTTGAATGTTTATGATGAATGGGTTATTGTCTGTGTTAGTTGAATTAATTATTGCTAATGGCCTCAGTCTGGAATTGCGAAAGCCTAGGTCTAAGGAGGGTTAAATCATTGGTTAGAATGATGTCGAAAAATGCTAGCTTGATAGCTTGGATTAGATATTCATCATTTTGATCATGATTGTTCATAATGAATAGTTAATTGAATTTGCATAGCAATTGCCCATTTCTAGTAATCTTAGCCCGAAGTCGCAAAAGCCTAGGGCAAGGAAGGCCAATTTAAATAGAGTTATGATTCAATCGGATAGAAATATACCGGTTGAACCTAATGTGTTCGATGAAATGCCTATGTTTTACAGCCTTGCTAAGTTTGGTGTATCACGAAAGTAGAACACCCTGCTAAGTATAAGGACGTGATTTTGAGCAGTCCGAAAGGAACTCTTAATCGACGATAGCGCGAGAACACCGTCATTTACCCTCATTCCGTCAAAGAACCAAGCTTAGTCCCTATTGAAACTAAGATAACCCCGACTCTCTTATATATTGTTAATCTTTATTCTCACTTTGCATGTATTTAAATTTTAGTTAAGTTCACTTGAAAATCCAATCTTGACTTATGCTTATTGTTTTCTTGCATTTATCTTTACGCACCAAATTAGATTAAATACAAAGTTCCTCGAGAGACTCGATCCCGGGAGTTTACTCCCACGGTAAAACTACATCGATTCTAGTACGCTTGCTAGAGTCGGTCATGTATGCTATTAGATGTGTAGCTAAATGATTTATACTGGTTGAGAAGGGAATTGAATGGTTAACTAATGGTGTGGAGTGTTTATTTAAGTGTATGGTTGGTTTTGGTGAGTTTTCACGCAGGAACACAGAGATCCACACGCGGTGGCAACTAAGTACGCGCAGTCGCTGTGACCACGCGTACTTAAGCCGCGATCACGCGTCTAATTGTACCTGAACTACGCGTGGCGGCAGCAACAACGCGTAGTTGAACACCACCGCGCGTAGTTCAAAATGATCACGCGTGGAATTCTGGTTTCTGGTTTTTGATGAAACGCTTGTATGTGATTATTGGTTTGGTCGAATTCCTGTTGAATGTTTAACTGCCGTGTGACTGTGTGATGACATGAAACTCGTTATGTTATTATGATTTAATATGAATTGAACATATTTGAATAAATGAAATAGGGACAGTTGTCCATGTTGGTAAGTGTTACTTACTGAGTTTCATAACTCACTATGTATTATGTCTGTCGTGTGGGCAGGGATTTGAGGGACACAGCGAAGGGGTGAGAGGAAACTTGCTACTTGAAGGACTAAAGAACCAACGTGGGTCGTGCACTAAGGAATAATGGAAATTTGTGTCATAGCTATATACATTGTATGGCAATAATACATGTGTAATTATTTTAATGGGTTGTATTAGTATATGAATCCGTGAAATAATTATTGTTCATGGAAAACTTATTTGAGATTGGAAACATGCATTTTGTTTAACTATCCCGTAATTCTTTCAAACCTTTTATAATGCATTTTAGGTAGATAACGGTAGGATTGCGAAAAGATAATTATCCGCACATAGTTAAATGTTTTGTTTTCCCTCTACTCTATTACCTTTAAATCATTATTTTCCTAAACTAATTGATATCCAAGTTTGGGGACAATTCGAGAAATAAACGTACATGAAACGGAATGGTAGTCGAATTTGGGTGTCACACATAATTTCACTTGAAATTCGACCATATCACCTACATATATTCAAGTTCTTATATGATCAAGCTACACATAAAATAGCATTCTTCATTGATCTTCATATAGCAATCAAAATCCACAAGATCCACAACAAGTATTATTGCATGCCATATTTATGTGACCCATCTCATTGCCAAATATTTCACATATCCAACCATCACACATTTCATCAAGTTCACATATGACCAGCACACTTATGCAACAATAATATGAATGGAAATGCATATGACTAATGCACTCCTTAACATGATCAACCCTGATCCCAGTTAGAGTTTCAATTTATGCCCGCACTTGGCCTTAATACTGACGTTTGCAAATGGGCCTTATCGGCCGAGAGTATATGGTTATACAAATGGATCCATATATTGTACGCCCACACTTGGCCTTTATTTATGCCCTCACTTGGCCTTTATTTACGCCCACACTTGGCCTTGGTACACTCGTTCGCATTTACGCATTCCAAGCAATTTCCACTCGTGCCATGGTGTAGCATTTATTATATACTACATGTACTTTTGCGCACTAAGTGCCCATAATTTGCACAATAAGTGCCCATAACCACTCCGTCATTATTCTCACTAAGAGCCATCATTTTATTTTCATTTTCTCCCTATAAGCCTCCATATGCATGAATGTCATATGCACAAACCAAATCACCAAATCATGCAATTCATGTTGTGCTATAACATCAAGTGTGAAATTCAATTACAACACTCTCAACAAAACACCATTTCATTAAGCATAGCCCCACTAGCATTCTTCCAATTCATTTTCTCTTTCACAAACACTACAAACATAACCAACCATATCAAAATCAACCATACAAGCCATATACATAATCATCACATTATGTATATGATAATCCACCATACAAGCATCATACATAATCAACACATTATGTAACAATCAATCCAAACATTTTGCAATCAAAAAGCATACAAACAAGGAAAGTTAAGTTCTCATTGCTTACCTCACAAGAAACGCCTAACGACTCAGTTGGGAACCTCCCTCACCGTGATTCACGTTTCCTATTAAACATTTCAAATTTATTACATCAATGTCGACTTTAGTAGTTGAGAAAATATGCATGAGTGATTCACTTATAATATGTATTCCTTCTCATTTCTCTCTCCTCTCCATTATTGTGTCATTACCTACCCTTAACATTATTTATTCCTCCTCATTACTAATCTTACTCATTACGTCATTCTTGACATACAACTATACTTATGTTTGATTAGCTTCTTTACTCTATCGAGTATGACTATCTTCCAATATCTTCATATATTTTCTCGGCCGTTGGACCTTAGATAGTATACAAAATCTATCTTTCCAAAACTCCTTTTTATACAATAGTTCTAACTATTCATACATAGAAAACTTGCTTTCTTACTTCCTACCCTCTTGGTTTTTATAAGAACCGTGCAATACCATTTTTATTTGTAGATCCATTAAGAACACTATTCAAACACTCTAGCATTTCACAAGTTTCTCCTATACTACTCCCATTAATTCTGCTCACGGATTAGATTTGTCTACCTCTAGCTAATACTCCTTTTACCAAAGTAGAACCATCTCATGTACAAAACAATTCTCAAACTTGTACTGCAAGTCATTCTCCTGTAGTCAATAAGATTCTTGATTATTAAGCAAGTTGCACTCTTGTACTAAATAAGACGTACTACCTATGGACTACCATAGAGTATGACACTTAATCGTTTTTCTCTATATCATCAAATATGGATACAAAACTTATTATCAAGATTAACTAAATCTTGATCTAGTTACATGAAGACTCATTTTCAAGGTCAACTCGTAAATTATTATTACCACGCTAGATCTCTTATTCTAGCCACACGTGTATTACTAATATACACAAATAAGAATAACTAGAATTCACCTGAATTCATTTCTAACTCATAAAGTTTAAACACTCTTATGTTTTACAACTTTGTACAGTGAGACACATTCTCTTAATTTAAATCCCCCTTTGAGATTTATGAGTCTAGAAATTAGACTACTCCTCTTGACTAAAGCCATTTGAGGTAAATTTCACAATAAGTGAAAACCCAAGCCTGCAACTCCTTTTCAACTTTGTTGTACAAATTCAACTGCGATTATTAATGCTCTCATTAACCTTATCGCATTAGACTTTGTATCCAACATGATCCTAATACTATTTTAGCACATAACTAAAATTCACTCAAAAATAATATCATCTTGTTCTCATTGTTTTAGTTAGATCAACCAATACTCAACTTTCCTTCAATCCAACAGATGTCACTCACATTCTCATTACTTAAATCCAACAACATAGAAAATTGGATGAGATAGCTTCGAAAGCTTATTCTTGACAAATGGAGTTACTAAAAGAATCACGAACAATTCAATACTTAATTGTTGTGTTAAGACTCTTTTAACTACTTGTTTCTAAAACTTAAACACATGCCCCAAAACATTATCTATACATTTGGAATACTCCCACTGGGATTAAGCTCCAAAACTCCCACTGAAGTTAAGAAACTACTAAAATTAAGTTCAAAACTCTCAAATTCTTAAATTCAAAACTCAAAAATGTTCGCACGAGAAAAAGAACACCTAGCTCCCACTAAAACCAACATCCATTAAAGTCAAGATCAGGACCATTTGCACTTAAGGAAGATGTAGTTATAATACTTAACTATAACTATAATATATTGATAAATATTTACACATTAATTCCTCTTCTTCCTTTAAAATTCTCCCACTCGAATGGAATGATCATGAAGAAAAAAATAGCCCAAAATCTCATGTAAATATGGACACATCCATTTATCCCAATTTAGAAATCTATTCACAAAGAATTGATTAGCTATTCTCGTTATTTACACTCGTCAATACAAGTCTACTCATATCATCTAATGAGAATATATGTCCACGTGACACAATTCAATATATTACTAAAGCACTCCATGTATAATTTTATCTTTCTATGACTAAAATCCACATGTTCATTAAAAATAAATCTCATGAACAAATGTATTTATGTCATTCTCATGACTAAACTATAAAATTCACAAGAATTATAAGCAACAACCTTTGAGGGTATGTTAAAAACCATGTTGTGTCAGCCAACATATATTTTAAAATGCTAAAGAAGAATGATTCTCCCTTATGTTCACATGACAAGTGTTATGCAACTGGAAATAAACATCTCATATTTAAATCCATATCATTACTCGTGCTTAGACTTCAATCAAATCCACTCACGACTTTAGTCGGTCTTATCATCTTTGATTGAGTCACATCTTGACAAACAAGATCCAAGAAGCAACTACACCTCTCACTTACGTAATATGTCTTAAGCAACTATAAATATTACAATAACATTCATAAAATGATAAACACATTACCTTTATGCCTACCCCTCAAACATATCATCAACTAATGACAACAAAATAGATTACAATAAAAATTTAGCTTAACTAATATTCACACTGCTAGTACATTGCAATAGACATCAACCACAATTAGGCAACTCAAAACTAAAGAATTTTCTAACACCCTAACTATTAGCTAATTGATCAAAATAATTTAGGCTAACCTCGGATACAGTCATACATAATGAAATTACATTATCATTAAGACAAAGCTTCAAAATGATAAAACTTATCTCTAACTTATTAGAGAACTGTAGTCCATACTCAAACATAATATAGACAAAAATGTTATCGTTGAAAGATCTATTGAATATGTTCTTCAATAAGTTAAGACAAAAGTGTCACACTAAAGAAGACGTTAACTTTTTAAGACTCACTTTAATAACTTCTTAACTCCCACTTTTCGTGTCACTCTCAACATGTTTGACTTTTCTCACTTAGATACTTCAAACACAATTGAAGACTACTTATATGACCCCCAAATTTGACTACCACTTTCGTTTGTATATTTATTTTTCCTTTCCCTCCAAGTGGCACTCGAACTTGGAAATCATGAGTTTTGAAAAAAAAAATGACAAATTCACAAATACAATTATAAAATTTACATTTCATTACTTAATTCAAGCTATACAATGTTTGAGAAGGGAATATCCTAAAATTTAAAAGTTGCACAAAATACATAGGTTTATTAAAGAAAAGGAACCAAAATTGTGACCCCCGAATTTAAATATCACTCACGTATACTTCCCTCCTGCAAGTGATACTTAAACCCAGAAATCAAGTTTTGTTTTAGAATTTTATTTACAAATAGTAACAGGCAATCAAAGTTGGATGACACCAATCAAATCTGATTTTTTTTAAACCACAATACATATATATAAATTTACAAAAGTTTACAAATAGTTTTCCAGGTTAGAAAAGAAACAGAAATCCTAATGATTCCATTTTCAGTACTAACCCAGCAAAATACATTTAACAATAAGCATCTGTCATATACATTTACTGGAAAAATTTCAATCCTAACCCATGGAGAGTTCTGCACACCTCAGGTCGTATCTAGCAGCTTCAAAATACGTGCACGACACCTCTCGCCCAAAACACGATCTCACAGTCCTGCCGAGCGTTGTAGGCAATAAATTGCGTGAGTTTTTAAAACTCAGTAAGCGACATAACCAAAATGGTCAACTCACAACACTCGTATATTTAGCCATAATATTATTAAGTTGATTTACCACACATCAGGCACTCACTAAATCAAAACAATCATACAATGCATAAGTATCAATCATCCCTCAAGTAATAAATTTTATGCTGAGATGAACAGTGTCATACGGTTTGAGGAACGGTTTGACTAACCGTTCGTCCAACCGTTTGATCCTTCGGAATCCAACCTGCATACCCGAACGGTTTTGGAAACGGTTTTCCAAACCGTTCGTTAACCCGTTTGGATAATCTGAATTGTGCAAAAATGTAAACGGTTTGTGGAACGGTTTTGGTTAAATCGTTCTTCAGACCGTTTATTCATTCTAACTTTTGGAAATAACCAAACGGTTTGGGAAACAGTTTGGCTAACCGTTCTCCAAGCCGTTTGGCCATTCGGAATTGCCTGAGCCATCCGAACGGTTTAGGGAACGGTTTATCTAAACCGTTCTCTATCCCGTTTGATCGTTCTGACTTGCACAAATTGTCGAAACGGTTTGT
>CANYCX010051911.1:0-15189 GCA_948193385.1 Breynia disticha f. nivosa
GTTATCTAAGAACTAATATACCTCGTGCTTCAGACTAAAAAAAATCTTCTAAAATTTAACTTCAATTTTAATTTTTCTACTTTCATAAAAATAAAAACTCCAAAATAATTTATCTCAACTTTTAAAATTATTTGTAATATCGATTAGGATGATATACGTGCATCTACCATGCAACCGTATATACATGCCACCCAAGTATAAATTACGTATAATATTAAGATGATATACGTATAAACTAGGCGCATGATACATAGCATGGGGTGATGATATCGTGATGCATGTATGGCTGATGTACATGGCATGTATGAGTGGGGGCCACAATACTGACGCAAGGTGAATGGGGAGATTAGGCTAAACCTATAAAGAACCCTCAACTTAGAATCATTATCCCTCTAGCCCCCTCAACCAACTTTGTATTCTCTTAGCCCTTTTAACCTCTAAAATCGATGTATTTAAATATAAAAGTTAACGCCGTTAATTTTTTCCGTTAGTTTGGTAAAAACAACATATTTTGTATCCTTTCAAGCCCTTAAACTACTAAATACATAATATTTAACAAAAAATCATGACATTATGATTAATTAATAATATTAATATTGTCTAAAATATTAACACCATCTAGCAGTAAATATGGTTCGATTAGAGTTATTTTTTAATTAAACTATTAACCATTGAAATCGATCTGTTCGATTAATCGTCGGCTCTATGTGGAAAAAATAAATAATTTTTGCTGGAAAGCAGTAAACATGGTTAGATTCGAGTTATTTTTTAATTAAACTATTAACCATTGAAATCGATCTGTTTGATTAATCGTCGACTCTATGTGGAAAAATTAAATAATTTTTGCTGGAAAAATTATGACGAATTTCGTCGAAAACTTCAGACAAAATTTGTCAATTTGTGATGAAATTCGTTTGATTTTTTTTATATTTGGAATATTTTTATGGATGAAAAAGACTGAATATTTTTTTTGTTCGTGCCAAAAATTTTTGACAAAATCCATCAGAAAAGCATCATATTTTTTAAAATCGAATTTAATATTACAACTACAAAAAAATAAACGAATTTCGGCACAAATTTCAGACATATTTGTGTCTGAAAGTTTCAACAAAATTCGTCGAAAATTTTCTAGTAAAAAATATTGGATTTTTCACACCAAACCGACGATTAATTAAACAGATCATTTTGGACAGTTAACAGTTCAATTAAAAATTTGACTCGAATCGAATCATGTTGACCGGTAGATAATGTTATGATTTTAAATATTTCTGAAATATTTAAATTCTGTAGTTTTATAGAATCTAACTCAAATTTATAACTATTAATCTTTTGAATAATATTATTTATTCAACAGAATGTCATGATTTTTTATTAAATATTATGTATTTATAAGTTTAGGAGGTTAAAAGGATACAAAATATGTTTTTTTTACCAAACTAACAGAAAAAACTAACGGCGTTAACTTTTATATTTAAATACAATAATTTTAGAAGTTAAAGGGACTGAAAGAATACAAAATTGGTTGATGGGGCTAGAGGGATAATGATTCTAAGTTGAGGGGCTCTTTATGGGTTTAGCCTAAGGTAAGGTGATAATGGGCATAATTTATTGTTTGATTTAATGAGAAATGGATGATGATGAAGAGAGGAGGCGGCATGAGGGTGAGGTGGAGTGTTGCCAATTTAAATCGTCTTTCTCGTGAAGTTTTTTTTTTTTTGAAATCAATTTTCTCGTGAATTAATTGCCTAACACAGAAATGGTGGAAATGTGAAAAGCCATATGTGAAAGTGATACACATGCCGAGGGATGGATGGTCAACCGTTGCTATCGTTTTTTTTTTTTAAAACTTACCAAAGGAATCAAGTATAAAATGAAAAATTTAGGTTATTTCAAAAAAAAAAAAGAGAAATTTAGTCTTTAAAATAAATTAAACAAATTTGACCACTAAAAATAGAAAGGTGACAAAGGGATTATAATTAAAATCAATTAACCCATCAATAATTACAAATTAGAACATACAGTCTAATTTATAATTTTTTATTTTAATTGGGCAAAATTACAAAAGACTCAAGAACATACAGTCTTCAAAATTCTACAATTTCCTTTAACCATAACAACACGAGCTTTTACTATGAGTCCCCTCTATGAGACAACGAATTTTGACCGTCAGATGCAGTAGGAATAAATCTGAGCTATTCATTTATTCAGTAAAAATAATTTTTATTTTACGTAAACTGTGCAGTTTCAGTAAAACGAATAAAAGAACTCATTGACCGATCACAACACTGGTCTATTTCCTCTGTTTCAATTCCCAACTTACAGTTTACATTTTAAGCTTCTAATTTATATTTTAAATTATTTTATCTTGAAAAAAACCTTCGGTCTCCAATCATGCTTTCTACTCCTTGACTCTATATTTTACTGTCTCAACTTCCATTTTAATTTTCAATTTTCAATCGCATTTCCAGCCATCAATCTCTCCCTTGGCCTCCTCTGTTTTTTCTTAGTTTTTGGGTCTCTTTTTAATTTTCTGTCGTTTAATTTTATTTTCCCAGCAATTATTTTCTGTTTTGCTCTTATTATTATTATTATTTTAAGCAATTTAAATACAAATCCTGTGCAGTTTACTTTTTATTTTGTTCGTTCGTATTGTTATTAACGATTTACTTTATCACAATTGAATCAACAACCTTTGAAATAATGAACACCACAATTGTTTGCTTTAGAAGTTTAAGTTTGAGTGTCATCTTAATTATACAGACTCTGTTTCATTTTTTCCTTCAATTTTAAAACGCTATAATTTCTTAGCACACAGATACGTTCTATTTTTCCGCTAGTTAATTACAAAATATTTGAATTACAGATTTCTTAGAAAAATCAAGTAAAGGCACTGTAATTAGAGCTTCTCCAATAATAAAAATGAAGTGATATTTTTCATCTATTTAAGAGTTTGATTGTCTCTAATAATTCTGTTAAAATCAATTCCCTCCAAAACTATTTAAGGAGATGGTCAGGAAAACCGAGAGTTATTATATAACTCGATATTAAATGAGATTAAAAATGATTTTAGGATATGATTTACTTTTTTATAAATTAAATTAAGAGTTGAATTAAATATATTATTATTAGTTGATAAATAAAAAAAAAATTCTTGGAGCTTCATATAAATCTCAGAAATCTCAATCAATTTATAATTCTTCATTATTAGTAATATTATTGATTATAAGATAAATTATTTTTTAAAATTAATATTAAAATTATTTTTTAAAAATTTTATTAGAAAACTATATTAAAATAAATTAATTTTACAAAATAAGCACTTAATTAAGAATGGAAGGACTATTTTAATCATACGACAGAACGCAAGTGAGAAACACAAACAAAACGACAAGAGGAAGATGAAAAAAGGGAAATAATTTAAATCCTCTACAAAAATCTCCTTCTCCAAAAATCAACTAAAAAAATGGCATCCACCACTCCTCTCACTGCTCGCCTCACGAACCTGACCGGACTCACTGGCCCAACTAACTCATTCTCTTCTTCATTCCCTCTCGGTAACCTCTTTTTCATTTTATCTACATCTTCTATAAATTATTTTTTTTATTTGAGAAAGTCTAAAGCCTATTACTTTTGAAGAAAGTAAAGTTTGAAACTTTGTTGTTACTTTTATTGTTCGTAGTTTTGATGGGTTGTTTTTGGTTTTGGTAAAGTTTCAGACTTCAGTTGTATTTTTCAAAATTGAATAGTGTTGTGTAATCTGTGAGGTTGACTTTAGGCTTTGTCTTAGATTTGAATTGTGAAATTTAGATAGTTTATGTTGTGTTTTTGTTGGTTGTTTATTCTGATTGAAAGATTTGGAGGTTGCTCTACTACCATGTTGATTACATTATTGTTAATTATTGTACTGGGAAATGTACTCAATTTTATATACGCTTTACAATCACACTTCTGTGAATTATTTCGTGCTTTCTAGCGATAAATTTTTCGCCACGGAGGGAAGATAAGCGTGCTGCAACTTGAGTTTTCTCTTTTGTTTGATCAGTTTTACATTGGAGATAATGGTCGTTGTGTTTTGGATTCTGCTCGGTCAATTCTCTAGTTTTTGTTCTCTGTCAACTGTTGTGACTTGATACTCTTCTGACAATTTTCAGGTAATTTGAATTTAAATTCAAATGTTCTTGGTAAGCAGAAAATATCTTTGAACATTCATCAAAAGTCCGGGCATCGATATAGATCTCTGTGTGTACATGGTCTATTTGGAGGTAAAAAGGACAATGAAAGCGATGATGCACCTTCAAAGGTCTAACCCGTTGAACCCTTTCTTTTCGTAGTGAACATGGTGATTTTTGATATGCTTTATGTTCGAATATATGAAAATTCCACGATCTGATTTGGGCAATGTTCTATTTTTTTTGGTTTGTTGTTTTGGTCCTTGCATTTGGTATTCTTACATGAAGAGTATGATCATTGACATTATTTTTTAACTGTTTATAGATGAAGGAAATAAACGGAAAGTTAGTTCCGTAAACCAATTTCATTTATATGCTATTCATATTGAGCTGAAAATTTAAACCTCTTTCTTTGTTAGTATCTACTCTAAATTCTGCTTTTCTCTTCCTTTCTTTCGTTTTCTTTTTTTTTTTTTTTTCTCCTGAACCTGGTAAACAACTTACAGCCTTACAACATACTCGAAAAATAATTTACTGCACGATATGCTTGGCAATATTTAGTTTGTTTCAGATATTTCATTTTTTTACTGACATAAACTCCTAGTCCTACCATCTATTTCTGTCTGCTGCCCTCAGGTCAGAGATCATTTATATTGCTCTTGTTGTCTTGATTGATAGATAGTGAACATTCCTTGTGAAGCAGTTTTTTATGACTTTTCATCTATTAATTTGATGCTAACATTACTTCTTCAATTGATTTTAGGCAGGACTTCTTGGAAATATGCAGAACTTATATGAGACTGTGAAAAAGGCACAGATGGTAGTCCAAGTTGAAGCAGTGAAAGTGCAAAAAGAACTCGCCGTGTATGGTTTATCTAACAAATCATAAATTATCCAGTATTGTTCGTTTTCTGCAGGATTCTTCTCACTCTGTAGATCTTCTGTTTTGCAGAGCAGAGTTTGATGGGTACTGCGAAGGCGAGCTGATTAAGGTATTCCACTCCCTCAGTCTGTGCACTTATGAGAATTTAGCATGTTGGAGCTTACGTAGAATGCATATCTTCATGTGTAGATATGTATGCAGTTGTTTGTGTAGTTATTGTGTACCAATGGATTTCTTCTCTTGTATATTCTGGCAAATGCATAGAACCAAAAAACTTTGAAACTTCTTAAAGTTCCTTATATGACAACTTGGTTGGCAGTTTGTTGCTTTTTTTTTTAACTAAGCTTGCAGACTTGCCGTTGATTCTGAAACTTGTCATTTAACAAAATGCATGGAACCAAAAAACTTTTGAAATATTTGCTATGTGACAGCTTGGTGGGCAGCTCTAGATGCGAGTTTGCAAATATTGAAAATTGTTATTTTTTCGTAGGTCACACTATCTGGAAACCAACAACCTGTGCGTACCGAGATCACCGAGGCTGCAATGGAATTAGGTGCAGAAGTAAGTACAAATGGTTATTTATTTTTGACAGTGTTTCGAGACAAAGAAACAGGACTAGTTCATGTGCTTGTTCTAGACTATGTTGATTGGATTAAGGTTCATGAATACGATGTTTGATCTTTTTAACTTGTGTCTATACGCAGAAACTCTCTCTTCTAGTTACTGAAGCTTACAAGGATGCCCATCAAAAAAGCGTCCAGGTAAATCTTCTGAAATGTTTCTTTCACACTAATTTAAGCTAGTTTTTTGTTGTAGTTATGAAGAAAAAGCTGTGCTTGTTTCTCTTTGTTTCTTCAGGCCATGAAGCTAAGAATGAACGATCTTGCGCAGAGCTTAGGTATGCCGCCTGGGACGGGTGAGGGATTAAAGTAAAGGTGCATCCTTCACTCTTCGTGTCTTACATACGATTCAATTTTGTAATTTGATGTAGAATACTCATTTGTATCATCACTTGTGATTCACTTTCTTGTTATCTAAATAGAATCTCTGTCTCGTATTTCAAAACCAGCGAAAATGAGTTGCATAATTGATGTAGAACATATTCCCAGTTACATGCATCATACCTTCTGGGATAGCCTGCTCGAATGAGTTGGAACTTGGAGAATGTGTCTTCAGTTTCGTTTGGATTCATAACATATTGCATGATAAGATTACAATACGAATAACACGAAAGTTGATATTCGTTTGCTTTAAAGAAAAAATACAACAAATTTCATTAAACAAGGTTGAATACAAATAACAATCAACAAGACTTGCACATACAATCAATAACTTACACATACAATCAATCCTAACAGAGTATCTTCCTGAGAATACAGGTTTTGCTGCAAATGAATGCCACTAATCTACATGGTTCACCCATTTTTTTCATGGGCAACTCCTAGTTTATGAATTACACCACGAAATTAAGAATGCCTCTTATATAAAAAAAAAAAAATTTAAGAATGCCTCTCAGTCTCTTGTTTTTTGCAGAGCCTATGTTGTTTTAGCATTTTTCATGTTTCAATATTTCTTGAATCACCAAAAACATTAAACCAACCAAGGCCGGAGAATACGTCCCTACTTCGCTGACTTCGGCAAGTCTTTACCGGCCAAGAATGATCTGAAAAGAGTGTAAGCTCTTCTTGGCTGGAACAATGGAACTTCATGGCCAGCTCCTCTTACTGTTGCAAAAGTTAGTCCATCGTACACCTCGGTCCACCCTCCAACCTGTTGGAAACAAAATGTGGAGTCAGATTTCTGAAATTTTTGCTGTCGATTATGAAAGGAGAAATCATGATAGTACAGTTAAAACACCTGGTTTCCAGAGTACCAAGGATACCATCTAGTTTTAATGGGGAGATTGAGATGGTTGAGTGAAAATCTTGTTGCTGTTACTGGTACTACTGAGTCTGTGTCTCCACTGCATTACCATGGAAGTTCAGCTTGATTAGAGCTGTAAGAACAATCAAGACAGTCAAGTTTTCTAGAAAAAAAGGTGTACCTGAAAACCCAGATTCTGAGACCTGCATGGATCAACTCTTTATAAATTGGTAGCATGGAAGACTCAGAATCCTTCCAGTTCTTTATAAGCAAATCACTGCACAGCAACAACATCTTATCAGCTAAAATCATGCATGCCTATTTAGGGATAGACATTCGGTCGGTTCGGTTTTTAATGAATCAACTCTCAATTTCCGTAACATTGGCATGCACTATACCTGCACGCGGTCCATTTGTAAGGAATTCCAGTAACATTGGCATGCATTGCCTTCTGCACTTCAGGTTTGTTAAAGTACTTCTCTGCATAATTCTCAGTGCAAGGATCATAACCAGAAACTCTTCGTCTCAAAAGGGTGTTCTTGAGCCTTACTGTACTATTTGAACGTTGCATACAAGATGGTGTGTAAATACTGTACTGATCAATGTCTCCAAATTCATGATTCATCGCGTAACTCACAATTTCGTCGCATTTTTTCGACGATTTATCATCTGTGAAATTGCAGTAATCAAGTATTGATCGATATGTCTTATCTGATATCATCGAATGAGTCCACCAAAATGACACAGTTCCAAGACTGTCATAGTAACTGTCTGTCACAGCATTTCCAACCTGCAGAATTCATCAGAAGATTTTGATCATTCTGCAGATATTCAGTACAATTTCTGCAAGTTTGTACTCAGATAAATTGATTTACTTACAATGAATCCTTTAAGGTTTATGATCGGCCGCGGATTTTTCTTGTTGTAATCATGGATTTTCTTTGCCAATTGAGGAACATAATGCCCTGATTAAGCACGATAAATGATCAACAAATTAATCAGTTGAATGTGATGAAGAATAGGCCGGAGTCCATCATGTTCGTAAGTCTATGTTCATGAGCAAGTTTATATTCGTAAGCTCATATTCATAAACAGATTTATTATGTTCACGAGCCTGAGCCAAAGAAGTAACGAATTCTAATGAGGAATTCAATGAAGTAACGTCTATTTATTAATAACGTCTATTATTGATTATTAAGAAAAAAGAATATTCTCTTAAGTTATTCCTTTACCAGAAATATCATATATAGGGTTGTCTACTTCGTATTGTGGTAAGTATTATTTGCTAAACTATACAGAAACTCTGACCAAATCACTATACTAACTTGGGCATCAAAGATTCTTCCGGAGAACAACCCGGCCCCACCTTTTTTATGTTTGCAGGTTAAAAGGTGACCGTTCGACTTCCCGTTTTCTATTCAACCGTTGTTGATCTTCGACAATAACAGAATGAAAAAAGAAGTTTTCTATTCAACCGTTGTTGATCTCCGACAATAACAGAATGAAAAAAGAAAATGCAAGACAGACTCCGTTTGTTCAACCGAAAATGATTTTTTTGAAGAAAATATTTTTTTATAGAAATTAAGATTCCAATTCGGTTCAACGGTTTCTGTTCATTTTAGTCGTGTCTATTGATAAGTATATATACCTGCATAACTTTCTCCAGCAATATAAAGATCTCTGTATTTGTATTGAGGGAACCTTGACATCCATCTTAGCAGAAATACTAAATTATCCTGAGCTGCAACAAGTTCCAAAAACACTAATCTCGATTATATATTCATGGTTAATTATATCTTAATTTGAAATTATGCGATGAATTATTAATAATAATACATGATTAATTATTAATTACCTGTCTTTTTATCTCCAGAATCCTTGAGGTCAGAGCTTGTTTTTGCGTATGAGAATCCTACTCCAGCTGGCGACTCCAGGAACAGAACATTTGCTTCTGGAAACAGCAGAGTTGGTACAAAAGTTATTGACAAAAATACACAGACTTAGTCCAATGTTTAATAATTTCTTCTTTGGTTTAACCAGTCCCGGATCTAAACCGGGGCCGATGAGATCTGTACTCTCACCGACGCTGACAGAACCTTTTACCTATTTGGGATGAACCAGTCAAATCTGGTGGTTATATTAAAACTGAAAGGCATGATGAATTTGGTTACCTGTGTTCCAAGAATATTTGTTGAGGTAAAGTGAAGAACCGGTTTGGTTAATCCGAAAAGGACCGATTTCCTCCGATGCACCATATGCAACTGATGAACATCCTGGTCCTGCACAGTTTTCACATAACAAATCGGTATTACTAAACTAGGCCGTCAATTTCTGACTCGATAACATAATCAATGAATATATAATTAAACACGGCACAAATAACACGAATTTAATTTTTGTTTCTATTATAGAACTTCCATACTATACAATTAATCAACTTTATTAATCTACTTATAACATATATTCGTAATTTACCTCTTAAATATATAGTTTTAAAATTTGGACCAGACAAAAAAGTGGAGTAAAATACATCAGACAAAAAATTCCATGTTAGATTTTGTTGCAATCTTTTGAAGTGGATGGAGCCACAAACAACAACATGCAGAGTTATTCACACACAAACTAATTGAATGTCTATCAATTATTGCTACACTTGTTCTATATTACTCTGTCAGTGAAAGACGAACTAGGTGGGATACCGCCATCTTTTTTATCGTGTTTCGTTCTGAAGTGTTGTTCATTTCAACGTGTTTTTTTTTGTAATACCGTCTTCTAACGGTGTTGAAGAAGTGAGGTCGGAATCTGATGCATTATTAAGCCGAAGCCAAAGGTGGTGTTGTTGTGAACCCCACATTCATTGATTCATAACTTTCTTAAACCTAATCATTTTTCTGGCCAAAACCAAATAGTAGTAATTCTGAAGCTCGACTCCATCCAACTCCATTCATTTTGGTCAGAGAAAAAGAGAAGTCTTCATCATTACGAAACCCATTTCCCTACTTCTCTCTGTAAGCCTGCCTGCTTCCACCCACTCTCCACTATTTCCTACTCTACACTACTTCCTACTCTACACTTCAACTAATCTCTCAACAATAACTTTTTCTTTATGTAACTTTTTTAAAATATCAGTATTTTTGCTTCATAATTTCAACAAATTCCAGGGAATTGGGGTCAATTCTGGCATTAAAATATGTTGGTCGGAGAGAATAATTAATTTTAATATGAAAATAAAAAAATATTTCAATTCTAAACATTGTGAAATTTAAATAAGTATTATTAACATTTAAAAGCTAGGTTTAAACCTATATTTATCAAAGAAAAAAGTCAAAATATCCTAACAGATAAAATGAATATTTTTCTAATAGAAACGCCAAAGGGATAAACTATTTTCTGAAATAACTTGCATTCAATATAAAAAACGTATAATTTTAATACAAAGAAAAAGTCCTAAGAACGAAGAACATAATAATATGTAGATTAAAGTAGCTAACAAATAATGGAATATAATAATACGTAGATTAAAGTATCTAACGATCAACGACCCATAATTTTTTATCCAAAGAGTATCCCGAGAGTTGCAGATTCTCTTATGAAAGTACGATAAAATCTGGGCTCTTCTGGCAGAGAAAAACAAACAGGAGAATCGTCTCTGGTTGCACGAAAGTGGACTGATGACATATTTTTCGTTGCAAAAGCTGGTTATCTTTCCTTAGGGCATTTGGTATTTTCTGCACAATTGTGTTCATAAGGCTGTTTTTTAAGAGTATGGGGTTTGTTTTTAGGCAAGAATAAACGTCAGGATTTGGAAGGAACAATAATACCATTTAGAAGAACATGGACAGTGAGAGATCACGAGAAGCCCTCCCTCCTATGTATTCCTTTTGTTTCATTTTTTATTTTCCTCACTCATCTTCTTTTATAATCCAAATGCAGCAATTCATGCAATAATATATATTAATCTTACGCTAAAGTTTTGCAGAAATAAGGAAATGTATAAGGGACTTGTATGCATATTGTCTAACCAAAAAAGCTTAAAGAAGAGAAACATGTTTTATTTCTATGAAAAAAACATAAAAAAATAAATAAAACATATTCATTTTAACATATTATAACAAAGAATTAACATATATTAATATTCAACAAAATAAATTAGCTTAAAACAGAACAGAAAGAGTAGTGATAATTTTCTTCAAAATTACTTGTGTTTTTGAACTGGGAGCCTCGAAATGAAGCACATTCTTAATTGATTGCCAGCAGAGCATGAGGGTTACGATTAGTCAAAACCATGGTGATTAAAACAGATCTGATCAGAAATTTTCAAATCAACGTGACACTGACGAATATATTAATTGCTTCTTTAAAAGCTCATAAATTTTTTAATAAATTGGAAACTCAGTGTGGGGCTTCCTAATTAAGAATCCACGACTGGGACTATAAGCATCCATATTTTTAAATTCACAAAATATACAAAAAAATATTATTCTCATAATATTTTTTATTACTATTCAGATAACAACAGCATTGCCTACTCTAAAGAAGTTATTGAGTGTTGACTTTATGGAAAAGAAATAAAAATAATATTGCATTAGTTTTTTTTTAATAAATTGAAAAGGGAGTAATTAATTAATGGGAACTGAATTTAATAAATAATATGGATGATAAAAGTTTTGGATTGACTGACAAGATGCATGGTCTTGTAAAGTTCCCACACTTCGTGAAAGTCTTAAAGAACTCTTCTCCAACTAGCCACTACTTACCTTCTCCCTACTTTTAATGATCACAAACCTACCAACTACTTCACACATTAGCATTATTAAATTGACTTCTCTCAAATGCATGTTCTAACGAAATAAATGTAGAAAATAACACTGATAATTCGATTTCAGAATGAAGAATTTTGGAAATATGATATGAACTGACCTCCATTGAGCCAGAGAAGAAGAGGCTTAGTGTGAGGAAGATGAGTGGCTTCGGTGAACCAGTAGAAGAAAGCGCGACCATGTGTTTGATTCACAGTGATATAGCCTGAGAATTGTGAGAATTTGACTGCTGGTTGGCCTGGAAGAGCTGAGATGCGATCTTGGTTTTGTTCTACAGTGAAAGCTGCAACAATGGTGGTGGAGAGGATTGAAGAAGAGAGAAGAAGGAGTAGGGTGATGGAGAAGAAGAGTTGTTGGGTTGTTTTGTTAACAACTTCCATTTTTGAACAGTAATTAATAATGCTGGTAGAAGATGTTGCAGAGAAGTAGAGTGAAAACGAGGGATTTATAGAACTGATAATGAACCAAATGACCTCTTGGTTCAGCGGTAATGAGGGCTGAACTTGGTAGGGCGGACCACGGTTTAATCTCCGCAACGTCGATTGGAAGGGAAATAAACCTTAACCCCCAACTCCTTCCCGAACCGGATTAGTCTCGGCCCAGTGGGTCGAGGATACCGGGGCTTGACAAAAAAAATATAGAACTGATAATGAAAGGTGACGTTGCCACAATTTTAGGTTTAGCGCAACGCAAGTCATAGTCTCATTTGGAATCTCCCTTAGTATTTTTTAACATAATTATAACATTAGTCTATGTATTTTATCTAATTAAATGTTTGATAAATTTATTGTAAATAAAATACTAATTAAAATATTTATTAATTAAAAATACGTTGAAATTACATAACTAAAATAACTAAGCTCAATCAATATAGCTCTCGTAATGACTCCATAAATGTTCGACAAGATTCGAACAAAGTATGTGATAAGTTTCACAAGAGCATATGTAATATCAGTGACGAAATTAGAAAATTATTTAATGGGGTGAATTTTATTTAAATATTTTTTTATGTGTATAAAAATAGATAATTCAAAATAGTTAGTTTAATATTTTAAATAAATTGAATAGTGAATACCAAGAATAAGTTATTTTTATAAATAAAAAACTTTAGAAAAATACTTACACAATAATAATGTAAAAAAATAAATTTTATATCAATTGAATAAAAAAAACAACATAAAAATATATTTATTATCAAAATATATGAAATTATGTATCATCAAAATTGTATCTGATACTTTTATGTAAAAATCTTTTTTTTTTTGACATTATTACGTAAATACATAATCTAACGGATAATATTTATTTATTTATAATACAACTGGAAGTAAATTAGAATCATTAAAAATATTAGTGATTTTTTTTAATAAAATATAAAAATAAATTGAAAAATAATGTATTAAAAAATGTATGGACAATAATTATAAACATAATACTCAAATAATTATTCCAATTTGTTTTGACGTGGAGAAATCAGTTCATTAAACATTTCTAAACACATCAATCCAAAACCCGACCCATATCTTCTAAAACCCACACTGAATTCCTCTTTTAGACAAGGTCAACACAAATTGATCATCTGCCTCCACCAGAACAACATCCACGCCACCACCCTAGACCCTAGTCCCTAGCACCACCACCCAAGCACCACCATACGCATATCCCAACCACAAAACGTTACCATCCTTTTCATTTACTTATAAAAAAAATCCAGACCCCACCACTGAAACAAACGTCTCTTCTTCCCTATCACTCCCATTCTCTACGATGGGTCATTGCTCCACTTGCTCCGGAGACAAGAAGGCGGAGGCACGGACAAGGGGGCGGCCGCCCACTGCCCCCTGTAGTTCCGTGAATATGTAACATGTTTGAAATTTTGTCCAATATTTCACGAAAATTCACAGATTATCTAATTGAATACACAAATTATCAAATCAATTCAATAACAAAAAAATATACTATTTTACCCATACTTAACAAATCAGTGATAGCAATTATTCTTACAATAATTTATAATAATATGTGATATACATATTTTCTTTTGTCTCTTTATATCAAGTGTTTCTCTTTCTTCTTATTTTTTCATCAATCCAATCCTTCATTTAATAACACCTCCGCAAATTCTTCTACTTTTTAGAAAAAGGAGTTTTTTCGATTTTTGAGAACCAAACGCATAATTAAATGTGAGAGATGTGTTGAAATAATTAACTTTCTTCCTAAGAAGTAAGTTACCGAGGAAGTAAATTATTGAGGAGGTAGAATTTTTATGTTTTTGGTATGAGAATAAACTTCCATAATAATTTTTATTGTATTCCCATGATATTCTTGACAAAAAATATGTATTATTTTTTATAAAATATACTTTAATTAACAAAAAATATTTTATTTAAAAAAATTATTTTTATATGTTATATTAAATTGCTGAATCAATTTATTTTTAAATTTTAAAAATTTAAAATTATTATTGTATTTTAAAATTAGAATATTAAATTAAAATTTATTAAAAATTAATAATTATAAAAAGTAGACAATTTAATTAGATTTAAAATAAAAATAAAAATTAATAAGAGGGGTAAAATAATCATTTCATACTAGGGAAGTTAAAACTCACCTCTCCCTCTAATTTTTTTCTTCCCCCATTTAGAATAACTTACTTCCGTAGTTAAAAGTTTACTTCCCTACTTAATGAAAACCAAACATAACTAAGGAATTCACTTCCCCTATAACTCACTTCCCTTCCCCCATACCAAACATGGCCTAAATTTATAAAAAGACATTTATTTTAGAACAAAATTTTGTATCTAAATGAACACTTATTTAGAAAAAAAGTGAGTAATCGTTATGACATTTTCGTAAGTAAAATATACTCTCGTCCCATAAGATAGACACAGTTTAACTTTTATGATTTTTAAGAAATTAGTAGTTGTGGTAGTTAAAGTTAGTTAAATTATGTATTATTACTATTATGTTTTTAAAAGTTTTTATTGAAAAAAACCACTATTAAAAATTTATTTCATAAATGAGGATAAGAATGTTAATATATTTATTATAAATGAGTTTAAAAAAGGTAAATGTGTGTATATATTAAGTACTATATATAAAAAGTGTGTCTAACATTGAAGAATTGAGGAGTAATATTTACGGTCAAACTAGCCATTAGAGATATTTAAAAAGGAATTTCTATCATAAATATTAGGTCTTTACTTCAATGAGGACCACTTTTGTGGTCGGACAATTAAAATTGTTACCGAATTTTATAAAAAGTTACATGTTTTTATAAAAAGTTACAGAATTTTATTAAGTGAAGGTTACAGAATTTTATTAACGAGTTACTTAATAATTAATTGTGTTACAGAAATTTATAAAAAATTACTTAATTTTAATTGTCCTCAATGAAGACCACAAAAGTGGTCCTCACTGGAGTAGTCACCTAAATATTATGGTTGGACCAAT
>CANYCX010052054.1:0-12995 GCA_948193385.1 Breynia disticha f. nivosa
AAGTGAATCAATGGATGCTCTCCTAGCCAAGAGTCCATCCAGAATCTAGCCTTCTTCCCATTATTAAGCACCCATCTGACACCATTCAGCATCTTTTCCCAAACCCTCTGAATGCTTTTCCATATGGGTGAACAATCGACCCTTCCAATAGGAGTTGGGAGATGATTCCCCTCCTTCATATACTTGCTTTTCACCACTCGAACCCATAGGTCATCTTTTTTATATATGATCTGCCAGGCAAGTTTAATCATGAAAGCTTCGTTGCACACCCTCAGGTTCCTAAAACCCAAGCCCCCACACTCTTTGTGTTGACATAAGTTCCTCCAAGCAACCAAGCTTGTCTTTTTTCCTTTTGAGGAAGATCCCCACAAAAACTTCCTACATACTTTCTCGATCTCTAACAAGGTCTTGGCTGGTAAGGATGTAGTCTGCATCGTATAATAGGGTATGGCTAATAGAATTGTTTGACCCAACATTGTTCTTCCTGCTAGGGACAGGCTCTTAGAAGCCCAAGAGTTCAACCTTAGCAGTACCCTATCCAAAATCCTCTGGTATGTCCTGGCAGTGATGCGTTGGTGTAGTAGTGGAACCCCGAGATACACACCTAAGTCTTCTTTCAACACAAAGTGCGAAATCGAGGCAAGCAATCTAGCCTCGCGTTGTGGTACACTTTTGGAGCAAAAGATCAAGGATTTTTCCTTACTGACAGATTCTCCAGAAGCTTGACAAAATTCCTCTAATACCCTGTTTATAAGTCTCATTTGATCACTCGAGGCCATGGCAAACAGTAGCAGATCATCAGCAAAAAACAGATGTGATAGTGGAGGGTCAGACCTAGAAGTCTTCAGCGGCTTCCATTCCTTGTTCTCCACCTTCATCTTGATCGAATGGGCGAGTCTCTCAATGCAACGTACGAAAAGGTATGGGGAAATCGGGTCTCCTTGCCTTGGACCTCTACTTGGCCAGAAAGGAGCTGACGGTCTCCCATTCCACATGACCTGCATAGAGCACGAGGTAATACATGCCATAATTACTTTAATAAGAGTATTAGGAAAGTTGACCTCTTTAAGCGTATCCTCAATAAATTCCCAACGCAGTTTGTCGTATGCCTTTTGAAGATCAATCTTGATGGTTACGTATTTCTTGCCCTTTCTTCTTCTAAGGCTATGAACCACCTCTTGCACAATGATTATATTATCCGTAATGTTCCTAGCTGGGAAAAAACTAGTCTGCTCTGCTCCTATGAGGTGCTGCATTACCTCCTTAAGGCGATTTGCAATCACCTTTGTAATAATTTTGTAGGCCACCGAGCAGAGACTAATGGGATGAAATTGAGAGATATTCGTTGGGTTTTCCACCTTTGGTATAAGGACCAGGAGGGTAGTATTTATTTGGCTTGGTAAGGTTCCTATAGAAAAGGCCTTTTGCACAAGGAGAGTTACATCCTTCCTGACAATATCCCATTGTGATTGGAAAAAGTGTGCTGATAATCCATCACTCCCATCAGCTTTATTCAGGCTCATTCCAAATACTGCAGCCTTTACTTCATCCTTCGATACCTCCCTTGCCAAAGTAATCACATCTTGATTTGAAAGAGCAGGAAATCTGTTTTTCACTGTGAACACCGAAGTGTCTGTATCCTCACAGGTATAGAGGTCAGAAAAGTATTCGGTTGCGTGTTGGCGGAGCCTCTCTTCATCCAATTCCCAATTATTACCATCTACTTTCAGCATTTGAATTTTGTTCCTGCGATGTCTAGCTTTAACCTTTTCATGGAAATACTTAGTATTCTGATCCTCAAACTTTATCCACTCACTTCTCGACTTTTGAAACCACAACATTTCCTCTTTGAGTGCTCACCTCTTCCAAATTTCTCAGTATATCAGTTTCAATTTCTTTAAGCCTTCTGGAAGGTCTCTTGTCAATAGCTATTTGTATATCATTCAGTCTGGTAAAAAGAGTCCTTTTCCTTTTCATTATGTGTCCAAACTCCTCCCTATTCCACTTTGATGCAGCTTCTTGAAACTTTTTGATCGAGTCCATAAGTCCACACCTTTCTCCCAACTTCTTTTCACCACTTCCTTGAAGTTTTGATGTGTCACCCATGGTATCAAAAATTGGAACCTGCGGACATCCTCATTGCTTCTCTGTGGGCTCATCTGAAGAAGTAGTGGCCTGTGGTCCGAGTGAATACAGGGCAAATGCAGAAAAGCGCATTGCTTGTATTCATTCATACAATCTTGGCTTAAGAAAAATCTATCAATACGTTGCATTAGCTCACCTTTGTACCAAGTATACTGAGGTCCCTGAAATCAAATATCCAACATGTTGCTCTAAGAGAACCAGTTGATAAAATCCAGATTAGGAGGTTCCCCTGATTTCGCACCACCCTTCCTGTCTTGTGCAACCGCCTTGCATTGAAATCCCCAGCTATCGCCCAAGGCTCTTTACCCACAGATCTGCTAAGTCTCACCAGGAGATCCCATAGTAGCCTTCTAACCAGTGGCCTAGGACTTGCATACACCACAGTGATAAAACAAACCTTCATGGGATTAGACCAATACTTAAAATGTATGTATTGAGGATTGCAGTCAATAACCTCCACTTTCTCTGTATCCTTCCACATGAGCCAAATTCCCCCTTTGAATCCCTCAGCTTCTACCCTAAAGGAGTTTTGGTAGTTGAGAGCCTTGATTACCTTTTCAGCTGTAGGCCCACTTATTCTTGGCTCCAATAAGACTGTAACATTAGGGTTATGCTCACACATGTAGTGTTTAAAAGCTCTGCAAAAGCTATCACTCCTTGCACCCCTACAATTCCATATAAAAATATTTTGAGACTTCATTAGAAACTATATGTGTAATAAGGTAAACTGTAAAAGTTTTAGGGGTTAGAGTCCTCATCCATTGGGGAATCCTCCATATGAATCGCTCTCCGTCCTCCTTGCATAGGAACCTCAGCCAATACTCCCGCTAGGTCCTCCTCCAATGCTTTGCGAGAGACATTTGAGGAATTTTTTAATTTAAGGCCCTTCTTCACTTTAAGAGTTGGAGAAGCCTTGGATGTTACACTTCCTTTTTCAATCTGACTCCCTTTCCCTTTGTTTGATCTCGACGTCTTCACTCCCCAGTTAACCAATTCTCGAAAGGTAACAACTTTATGCTTTTATGGGTCAAGAGAAGTATTATTAACTGGTTGTGGCAATGGTTGGGTCATAAAAAGAGATTTACTGATCCGAATTATAACGAGTTGGATGGAAGTATATAATAAAGAGGTGGGTAGGTTGAAATTTGGACACAGAGCTCGATCAACCTTTTGTTAGGAGAGACAGGTAGCTTAACTTCTACAGGGTTTTTACTTCTAACTTACGGTGAATTCTAGGGCGAGTATGCTTAACAGCTTATGTTGTGGTGAAAATATTGTGCAATTTTTTTTATCTTGATTAGGAATGACAAAATATCCCGAACCCATGGGTATCGACCCGATCTAATACGAATAGGGCGGATTTTTTCATGTTTGGTCGGGGTTCGGGTCGAGTTTCGGGTCGCCCCGATATAAATATTATCGAGGACACGGCGGGGTCGGTATTTAGTGAACCCGCCCAGTGCCCCGCTCCGAACCCGCCCCGATATTTATTCATACACATGATAATATAATTATGTTTACACTTGACAAATATTTTGTAGTATTTAATAGTATTGGAAAAAAAGACTCATTTTATTTTATTCTTTAAAATATAATTCTTATTTTAAATTTTAATAAAATATCAAAATAATTAAATAAGTAATAATTTATTTTTTAATGGGGCAGGGCGGGGTGGTGACGGGTATTTGTGGTTTCTAGTGGGGCGGGGATGGGTCTTAATTTTTGTACCCCGACAGGTAATGAGGCGGGTACGGGACAAATATTTAATTCTCGGGGCGGGGGCAAGGACACTATAACCCGTCCCCGACCCGATCCATTGCCATTCCTACAAGGGAACACAAAACGAAATTTCTGTCGTATGAGGAAGTGTTTGTGGAATTATAAGACGAACTAGAATAATAATTCATGTGTGTTCTTGAATGAGATATTGAGTGTTTGAGCGTTGGTGCAAACAGAACAAATGATTTGTACCACCATTTATAGATAAAACAAATACAAGGGGCCAAAAATAGGGATTCAAGGTAATATTACTGTTGGAATGATCTTGACGGTTGATCATTTTAGATCAATGACCATTAGTTTAACATAGATGGATTTTTTAACAAGTCTTCAAAATCATTTCTGGTTAATTTAGCATTTAGAATGCGTTTGTTTGACGAAAAATATTTTTTTGAGAAAATATTTATTAGTAGAAAATAAATCTCAAAATTTTATTTTTCAAGATTTTAATTTCAAGAGTTTGATAACAATATAAAAATTTATTCAAAAAATATCTAAAATTCAAGTAAATAACAATGAAATATTTTAAAAATACATTAACAAAAAAAATCAACAATAAATTTTTAAAAATTAAAAATATATAATATTGTATATTATATGTAAGTAAGTCAAAACTTAAAAAATATTTTTCTCTTTCTAGAAGAGGAAAATATTTGGTCACAAAACTAGTTGTTTAGTAAATTACTAGTCATACTATCCATGCAATGCGATGGGATGGGATACCATGTATTATAATAGTATTAATTTTATAATTTTGATAAATTATTTTATTCTCAAATAAAATTTAATAAAAATATCTATAATAAAAAATATATTATTTTTATTTTGATAAATTTATGTTATATTATGAAAAAATAGTTTGATTTATTTTATTTTGATATAAGTTATTTCATACTATAAAAAATAGTTTGATTTCATAAACAAAATTTAATAAAAATATATGTAATTAATATTAAAAAATAAATAAAATATTATTTTTATTTTAATAAGATTTATCTTGTATTATAAAAAATAACTTAATTTATCGTTATTTTGATATGAGTTATTTTAAAAATAATTTGCTTTTATTTTATCTTTATGATTAAAATATTTGTTTAATAATAATTTGTCATATGTCTATCATTTAAACCGCCAAACAATGTCTAAACGTTTTCTTCCGCTTTAAAAATATAGATTTTTCATTTGACTAAAAATAATTTTTCATTGACTATTTTCTTTAGCTCAATCAAACAGCGAAAAATAAAAAAAATTGCTACCTTAATAAACATTATAAAAGTTTAATACCTAAAATAAAAAAAAGAAACGGTGAATTTAACAGCTTCTTTTTTTGCATCATCCTCAACCTAAGTATTCACTTGGTTCATCCTCAACCTAATTTTTCACTTGGTCTTACTAGTTCAAACGAAGCATACAAGCTAATCTAAGATGAATTTCTGACAACTTCAATGATGAATTGCTCAATATTCCGATCAGAAGAACCACCACTTTTCACAGCTTTCTTCGCAGCTTCTCTCAACACCAGAGCCCTCTTCTTTATTTTTTGTGATGACTTGTTTGTAACCTCATCAATGCATCTTTCAACTTCTTCTGCACTTGACACTCCATTCTCTCCAACGTCCATTCTCACACCAATCTTCCAAACTTCAGCTAAGAACTTGGCGTTCGTCGGCTGTTCACCGAACTGAGGATATGCAATGACAGGAACCCCTGCAGCCACTGATTCTTGCGTGGAATTCCACCCACAATGAGTAATGAAACAAGCTGTTGCTGGGTGCATCAGGACCTTCTCTTGAGAACACCATGTCACCACTATACCCGTCCCTTTTGTTTCCTCCAAGAAACTTCGATCCAATACACCATTTTGCTTCTCATAATCTTTCTGAGCAGGTCTAACGACCCAGAGAAATGGTTTCTTGCTATTCTTTAGCCCAGTAGCCAGATTATCCATTTGTTCCTGGGACAATGCTGCCAAGCTACCGAATGAGATATAAATGACTGATGATGTCGGTCTCTGATCGAGCCATTCTATGCATGAATTTTCAGGGCTCAACAAGTTGACACTTCCAACAACGCTTTCTTCTTTTCCAAGAAAAGATGGTGAGATTAACGGACCAATTGGAGTAACTGGACGGACGATATTCATGAAATTTATGGTATCTCTCTCAAGTTCATCAAATGAACTTACAAGAATCCATTTCGATTTGTCTAAACCTTGGAAACAGTCGGAAATGATTTTGCTGAAATCAACAGGGCTCGAAGGTAGCATATATGTAGCAAGATCCTTCACTTTTAAGATTGGCATTCCAGGCAATTCAATATACTCCTTTGGATTTTCCGAAGAAGGAAACAAATCCGGATTCTTGAAATAATGATAATAGACGCAGTAAATCGAGCAAGACATAAACCAAAATGCCGCACAAGGTATTCCTTGTTCAATCGCAGCATCTGCCATCCATGCCATGAAAGGATTAATAACAACACAAGAAATCTTCTTTCTTTCAACTTCATGGACTCTGGTTATAAGTTTCGAAAGATGTTTTCTTCCTTCAGTTTCTAATGAATGAAAAAAAGAGCCAATGTTATTTTGACGATCGAAATCCAAAGGAAGGCCATCAGAGAAGAATTCCAGGCTGATTCGAGCAGTTTTAGGAGCAAAGTTGTGATTCTTTGTGGTGGTGAAAGACGTGAAAGTGTTGGACTCGAGCATGGAGTGACGAGCAACGTCGGTAGTGGCTACAGTGACACGAAGTCCTTTCGATACAAGGAGTTTGGCTAAGTTGATGGCCGGATTCAGGTGCCCTTGCATCGCCACTGTCACCACTAAAATATGTATTTCCTGGTTTCCCATAGTAATTTTTTTTTTGTGTTGGGAACTTATAATTAAAGAAGTTTATTTTATAATTGATCAAACGATTACTTTTATACGCGAAAAAAACTCAGAATTTGGACAAAATGAATTTAAAGTAAATAAATCCAAACTAGAAAACTGAATCTTCTTAGGTATATGGGTAAAACAGTTCCATAATAAAAAAGATATGAACATTTTAGGGCAAAAAAATAACTATATGAAAGGAAAATCTTGATTCATACTTATCCACTAATTTGTGGATAAAGCCTAGCTCCAAAAATGTTTAGAAAGTGTAAACCATAATACCATATCTTAGATTTCTGTTTATATCTTAACAGAATAGTAGAACTATTGCATAATAAGTTTAAGAAGAATCTTGTTTTGGCACGGTGAGTCGGGATATCGAAATTCAGACAAAAAAAGAAGAATCTTGTTTAATATATATACATATACATAGGATTATAGGAGCAACTGCTTTGTCAATGCTCTTAAAATATTGTGCTTTTTTTAACAATGTAATGCAAACCATTTAGGAAGAATATATATAGAATTTCAGTGGAAAATCATATAAAATTTATTCTTTTGTGTAAAATATTTCCCCCTTTCTGGATGAGCGTGACAAATTAAGAATTTAGGATTTCTTAAATTTAGAATTGAAATGATAATTGGTTCATAAAATGACTTTAAATAGAAAAAAAAAACAATAAATCTATTGCTAATTAGTTCTTACATTTTGATAAACAAACGACTAAAAATACAAATGAACTTTGCTTTGTTATTGGCGTCATTTTTATAGTCTCCTGCATAGAGTTGAGTTGAGTTTTTAGTGAACAGTTTGGTATTCGGTTCGTTTAAAAGTTATTTATGACTCGGTTTAACGAGCTTAATTTGAACAAATTTTTAAACTCGTTTGAATACGCGAGCTAAAACTGAACATTTAGGTACTTGGCTGATAAACTCATGAGCATACTCGTTTACATAGTCGATTTAAGCTCATGAACAAACTCGTAAATTGTACAAAGATATATAAATTTAAGTGCACAAAGTGTACACAAGGTAAATTTCATCACTATAAAGGTGTAGTATATACAAGGACATCTAAAATTTTTTATTTGAAAAATATATTTAAATGTCTAATATGTTAATTTATTTTATGTGAATTATCTTAAAATTAATTTTTGTGTCATTATTAATTATAGTATTTAAATTACAATATCTTAGTATAAAACCACAAATTAACACAAAACAATAATTTTGACATTAATTTATCTCAATTAATCATAATTTTAATTTCTTTAATTATGTGCATCATCAAATAGTCATCAGCCTCAAATTCTTAAATTTTTTCTATCGCTGTCAGATTGCTCTGTACCTCTCTCGTCTCTCACGATCGTTGTTTTCTAGTCCTCCACTCACCGTTGCACTCTCTCGTTGTCAAGTTGTTTTCTCGCCGTCAAAAAAGATTTTATTAGCTCTCGAACTTTGAACGAGTCGAGTTTGAATAAAATTTTGAGTTCGACAAAAAAAGACTTGACTCAAATTTGTATTCATAAAATTTTAAACAAATTGAACTTGAATATTTCAAAGCTCAACACGACTCGTTTACACCCACCATTTCAGTTTTTGTGTGAATGGACGGATTGTTTTTTTCCTCTTGGCCTTGCGATTTGATGCTCCAATACCTTCTAACGGCATTGGAGTAGGATGACCCTCTCAATATGATTTGTTCATTACATAACACTACAATTTCTGTTGGAATTTCATTCTTATTCACATGTGATTTCTCTTTTCTATGTACAACCCTCGGATTATTGATATGCATATGCATGGCCTCATCCATCGCTTCATCCTTCTAACTCATAAAGTAAGTCAATAAGATTATTAAACCCTTCATTCTCACACTTAAGATCTGTACTTAGTCAAGATTGTAGAATGAATTTGACTTTCATGACCCACCCTCCCTCCAATTTTGGTGTAATAAATAGTCACAACTGAAAGTATGAACATATTATAAACATGTTCATGAGCTGACTGCCATTATTCAACTTTTTCCAAAAAAATATTTCATTAAATTAGTAAAAAAATTAAAAAAAAAATCAAACTAAACATTGGAAGGCTAAATCAGAAAGCAAAAGCAACGACCAAATAAGCCCGGCTCTCTCAAATTTATTGGAATTCAAAGTCTGCAATTCATACTAAAGAAAATGGTATGGTTGGCCAGCCACGAAGAAACGAAGAAAATCAAAGGCTCTGGTTTCCATAAATATGCAGCTTTTTTCTACATCACCTCCCAAGTTGGACTCGCAACTCTATTTTCTTCACTTGTTTATACGACCTCAAGAACCTCCCTCGTTGCTTCCTCAGTCTGCCATATTGCTTTCATGTCTCTTCATTAACAACACACAAACTTGGGAATTAAGCTTTGAATTCTGTAGTTGGTCATTGGTCAAACTTGATTGTAGTGACTACTGAGTCCTATAAATACCCTTCTGAGATTCCCCTCGTCATAAACACAAAGCATTTATACTATCCTGAACGCACCTGTTAAATTTTACTGTTGCATTGCACCATAAATCAGCTAAAGTTCCGTATACTTCTCGTCGTAAGATTCATATATGGCTGTGACATACAAGTGTTTCATTTGTTCTCTTCTTGTAGTGGTGTTAATGAAGTCTGTTTTGGTGGAGACTGAAGCTCGTGATCCTTTCGATATAATGCAATCAGGAAACTCTGCCAAGAGAGCTTTCCAGGGTTTCTTTGATGGGTTATCTTTAGGAGCAATCAAGGAGTCCGGACCAAGTCCTGGCGTTGGACATAAGTTCACCAATGGGCACACTCTTGCTCAGACCCTCGGAGGAATTAAGCAATCCGGCCCCAGCCCTGGTGAAGGTCACAGTTATGTAAGCGGAAGTCACCATTGATTCCGACTTCATTTATTACAGGATTAGCCTTTCATTTTACTTTATACATGTTCGAATTCATTCTTCCATTTTATTTTTTCATTTCCTGGCTAGTTGGTACCGTCAATGCTCTGTTGTCACACATTTACTTGAGTGTAAAGTGACAGAATTTTTATTTATTGGTTGGAAATAATGGAAGTCTTTTCCATTTACAATAATAGACCATTAAAATATATGTGGAAACAACATCCAGGTAAGAGGAAATAAAGAGTTGCAGCTATCAAAATCACCAAATTAAAGGATTAAATAAGGAAACAATCAGTACGTGTACGTGGAAACCATGAATTGCAAAAGAAAAGTTATAATATTGGAGGACTTTTATTATGAGTCCGGGGGACTCATTAAGGCAATGCATTATTATGACCATTAGATTCGATAAAAATAAATTTAGGTTTTTAAATTATTCAGTAAATATATTTTTAATTTTACGTAATCTACACAATTTCAGTTAAATAAAGAATATGCCTATATGAGTCCCCTCATGAAAGTCCTCATATTAAAATTTACCATAATATTGTAAGGAATTATATTGGTGGAAACAACGGCCAGGGAAATGGAAAATTAAGAGCAATGACAAAATCACTAAATCTATCTATATAAATATATACTAAAATTGAAACATTCAACCTACTACAATGCAATTAAGCGTGTCTTGGTTCAATAGTGATTAGAACTGAACTTGATAGAATAGTGATTAGAACTGAACTTGATAGGACGGATTGCGGTTTGATCCCCCAAAACGCCGCTTGGAAGTAGAATGAAACCTAACTACCCAGAACTCATCACTGAACCGGATTAGTCTCGGCCCAATGAGTCGAGGATACCGGGACTCAAAAAAAAAATCTAATACAATGCAAGATTTTATTTTTTTCAATTTTAAAATTTTTTGAATTGTTTTAATTAAACTGAATTAATTATTTATTTATTTTTATTAGAAAAAAAAACTTTTAAAACTCTCTCTTCAATTCCTTTTATTAATAGAATAAACCTGGTAATATTCCTACCTTAAGGCCCCATTTGTTTACAGGAAAATATTTATTAATTTTCCAATGTTTGGTATGACTAAAAAAAGTCAACGAAAAATAAGTAAAAATCTTTTCAACTATTTTGGAGAAAAATGCTCTCCTATTTAAATTATAAGAAAACATTTTCTAATTTGTCTTACCTTACCAACACCAAGAACTAAACATGTGACTTTCCTCTATATCTACATTACAGAAACTAATTATATTAGTCAATCTATTTATAATTTTCAGACATTTAAAAATTTTAATTGATGAAAAATATTTATTAATATAAATAATAAATAAATATGAATGATTAAAAATAAAAATTTTATTAATTAAAAAATTAAAAAAATTTAACATGTTAACTATAATAATATATTTTTAATTTTAAATAATAGTGTCATAGAAAATATTTTTTTCTATCAAAACAAACATAAAAAATATTTTCTATCTCATTCTTCATGTGATCGTCAAACAAGAGAAAATAAAATTCAGATTTCGCGTAATTTTTTTTACTTTTTATAGGAATAGATCCCCTTAGACTTTGTCTCTGTCAGAATAAATGAACTGATTCAAGTGTTTTCACTTAAAATCCTTTCTTTTCTGTTCTCAATTGTCCGACAAAACAGAAAGACTCAAGATGGTAACGTGTTTTGCACGCTAAGAAAAAAGTGGGAGTAAATTAACTACACGCACGAATAACTTAGTTATTTTACTCAAAATTGTAATCTGGATTAATATTTAAAAAATTTGGGGATCGTGACAATTTGATGAAAATCACAGAAACTATTCTACGAATATGCGTATAACTCATAGACAACAATTTCTTTTACCCAATAATTATTATAAATAAATGTGACATCTTATTTTTAATTTATTGTTTTTTAAATCAACTTTCATATATTATTAAAAAAATCCACTAATACTCTTAAATACTCTCATTAAAAAAAACTTTAATTAACTTTCACAAAAAAGTATAATTGAATAATCTCATTTGACTTTGTATTTTTGTATAAATTCTATTTATTTATATAAATTAACATGTTAAATAGATTAAACATTAATATGTTTAATTTCTTTTGCTTAGAATTCAATTACTAAAATCTAACTTTTTTGACACATTTTTTTATTAAATATATTGTGTCATTTATTTTTTTAATATTTTTCATATTAAATTTTTACATATATTTAAATATATTATTTTAAAATTATTAATATATAATTTATATTTTAGTCTTGTTATATTTACTTGTTTAACTTAATTTTTAAAATGTCATAAAAGGTCAACTTATTTATGGGATGAAACGGTTAGTGGAGCTCCTGTCTTTACTGATCCGAAAAAATCTTAAGGACTAATTATTGTGAAATTTGTTACTTCTCCAGATTTTAAATAAGTATTTTTTAACAATGAATACATAGAATAAAAAATGATTTTAATAAGTAAAAAGAAAATTATTTTATCGTTATTTAAAACTTAGTGTTTAAATGTATTTGTTTTTGTAGTGTTAGAAAGCATGTAATACTAAAGAGTTTTATTGGTCTTAGTTTTAGAAAAAAAGATTTTTTAGTTTTTAGAAAATGAAAATATAATTTAAAGAGGATAATTTGAAAGAAAAAGTACGTTAAATTTCTAAAAATATACTTATTTTAAAATAAAATTTTGAGTTTTAAAAAATATTTATTTAAAAAATAATAATAAAAAATTATACTCTCTCTATCCCTTAAAGATAGAGGCACATTCTATATATACTGTCCCAATATATAGACACATTTACCTTTTTAAACTCATTTATGATAAAAATATATTAACATTTTTATCCTCATTTATAACAAATTTTTTAATGGTAGGGTCTTTTCTAGTAAAAACTTTTAAGGACATAATAGTAATAACTTTAACTATCACAACTACTAATTTTTTAAAAACCGTAAAAGTTAAACTTTGTCTATTTTTATGAGACGAAAAGAGTAATTATTATCTCGTCAAATTAGTGTACTAGTATAAACTCACTCACAATTTACTCCAATGAGATTCTGTTGAGGTAGATGAAATTTGCGGATCGAGTCAATATTTTTGCGCGGTCTAATAAATCCCAATGAAAGTTGAAAATCAGCCATGGCGTCATTTGTATGGGCTGAGATCCGTCAGCCTGCGCTATTATCTGACGGTAATAAAATCCTATGTTCCTGCCACTGCGACAAATTCCTATACCTAATCGACGGCGCACGTGAACATATTAATTAATCTCTCTACTCTAC
>CANYCX010052112.1:0-10126 GCA_948193385.1 Breynia disticha f. nivosa
TTTTGAGCATCCCGAAAGGGACTTTTAATTGACGTTAGTGCGAGAACACATTCATTGGCTCCAACCCAAATGAGAAACTAAGCATAGATCTATTGAAATCTAGGAAGTCCCAACACTTGTATTCATTGTTTTTGATTTAAATCTCTTTTGTATTTCTCATTTAAATCATAATTCAACCAACAATCTATTATGTTTAATGTTTTATTTTCTTCTATTTTAAGCACTAAGTTAGACTAAATATAACGTTCCTCGAGAGATTCGATCTCGGGAGTTTACTTCCGCAGTAAAACTACATCGATTCTAGTGCGCTTGCTAGAGCCGGTCAAACAACTATTCCATTGGTCGAAACAACCGTGCTGAAATGGCACAGGTTGTGCCCTGTGATTTTAGTCAAATAAAACGATGTCAACACGTGCAAAACACGATTTGTGCCATTTTTTATTTCAGCACGGTGCTCATCTTCTGGGTTCAGGACGATCTCGTGCTCTTCATAAGGGGCCATGTGAGAATATGGGCCTGAATTTGAGATGAGCACGACCCGTGCTCTTTAGCACTTGGTTGTGTTGTCTCTTTTCAAGCCCAATTTTCTCTCTATTCTATCTCAACTTGCACGCCAATCAGTCTCAAATCATAACCAATATCGACCATCGTCTGAAAAGTTAAAATCATGCAAAAATAGACGATAATCTATAAAGGTATATGACTATTCTCTGCGTAAATCACATTTTAAACATAAAGTGAATTTTCTAACCAAAACTAATTTAAAATATGATTTTTTAGGGAAATTGCGACTAGATGCGCGCATAATACGTAAGTAAAGTATGAGAAATGTGCTCATATTTCATGCGCAACACATTTCCTATCTCTAACCCTAATTTCTCTCACTCTCTTTAACCCATACAAGTTCCAACCTCCTAACCTTTTTGCACTACTCTTAAATTCAATTATTTCACCATCTCATGTAAAGTTTACACATTTACCTCTTTGACTTCTTGACACTAGGGGAGGGTTTCCTCTTTAAGTGTGTCTTTCAAGTTTTTATGGAAAGGAATGGATAGAAGAATGGTGGAATGGTGTTCTTGGGTTGATTTTTAGAATGAAAGAGTTTTCTTTTGGAGTGAGGGAGAGGTTTAGGGTTTTGAGTGTGTTTTAAATTCTATTCTGTCTCTTTTTAACACCTTTCCTCAACGCAAATGGTTTGGGAAATTGTTTGGCCAAACTATTCCCTAAACCATTTGATCATTCGGCCTAAAATGGCTTCCCTTGTGAACCAAATTGTTTGGGAAACTGTTTGATCATTTGGTCCGATTTAAGCTCATTCTTCCTTCCGTTTGCAGGTGCAAATCGTCCGATCCTTTTCTGTTATTTTTCTAATTATTTATTAATTTAAATTTTGAGAAAATTTGAGGGCATTATAAACATCCAAGACATGCCTTTACCAAATGCTTTTATTTTGATATACAACGGTAACAGACTACTCTATGATGAGCTTGATTATGACTACAATGCAATTCACCATGAGCATGAAAACTTTATGCAACACTTAACACATGCCAAAAAGAAGTATATGATGCCATCCTTGAATTGGTCCCAAATCCAATGGAGATTTTTTTATCAATGAGGTAAGAGGAACTGAAAAAAACTTACATTTGGACTTGTGTCAAATCAGAAGGAAAAAGTAGTTCTTCGTATTGTAACCTTCAGAATTACTACTTTACTGTTCCACAATGATAAAACTACACATTCAAGATTTCACATGTCTCTTTACTTTTTCCAGAATCCACATGTGAGATACATCATATGACACAATTGGCAGAACTTATTCTCAATGCCTCTCTCATATTGGATGAGGCATTGATGGCCAATAAGTAACGCTTTGAAGCTTTAGGTAGAACCTTGAGAGATATCCTTTGAACAAAACATAAAACAATTTATAAAAACCATTTAATGGCCTTACAATTATTCTTAGAGGAGATTTTGATTATATACTACTAATGATTCCTAAATGTTGCATAGTTGACATTATAGATTCCCCATAAACTCATCATATTACCAAAAACTAGTGAAGCAACTAAATTCAATAAATGGCTATTGCAATCAGAGATGGATCATAGTATGACCAACATGACATGGAATTAATTTAGATTCCTTTTGATATGATGTTAATTCATGACAGAGATCCCATACAAAGCATAGTCGATATTGTGCACCCTTTCATTGCTCAATCTTACACTGAATCGACATATTTGCAAGAAAGGGTCATTCTCACACTGAAGAAAAAGTTTGTCAACAAGTTCAATGACTTCATCATCACATTGATACCGATTAAGAAATCACCTACATTAGCTCTAACACAATTTGCAAGACTACTTCTTCATCAAGTAATAACAATTTACTTTACAAAGTTGAGTTTTTAAATGGATTTCAATTCAACAGGGTACTAAATAATAACTTGTGACTCAAAACAAGAGTCCTAACTATGTTTTTGAAGAATATAAACCAAAGAGAGGGCCTTTACAATGGAAAATGACTTCTAATAATACACTTATCATATAGAACGTAGACGATGAAATGGAGAACAACTTCATCAAGAATATAATATACAAAGAAATAATCAACGACACATTCTCATAGCTCCACATCAAACACGCTCACTAGAGTAATACTACATCATCAGATTCTATATATACCATACTTTCTACCAATCTACAATTACTATTTTAATTTACAAATTTCTTTTTATTTACCTCATACATCTTGTTGCGATTACGCATTTACAATAGCTATGTATAAAAAAAATCCATACATCATCCAACCTAACATTCAATTATAACAATAAATATAACATTAAATCATAACATCCCCAAAAACAACACATCTTGCACAAGTGCAACTTGGCGACTACTTATACATTTAATGTTGCGCAACTTGTATGTATATGATATATATATATATATATATATATATATATATCTTCATTTTTATTTTTAAATAATTATATCAATTTTTAAGTTTTATCATAAATTAATTTAAATTAAAATTTTTATTAATTTTTCTGATGTGTTATTCGTTATTTTAAATCATATGAACCATGAAAATTAAATTGTAAATGTCACTTTAGTAAAATTAATAAAAATTTTGAATTAATAAAGAACTTCTACAATTATTTAAAAACATATAGGAATCAGAAAAAAGAAATAAATATAATATAGAAAAAACTATTAGAGCATTTCCAACAATCTCTTTATTTTGACTCCTTCTTTTATTTTGACAATTGTTAGTGTATAATGAAACTCCAACAGGCTCCTTAGATAAAAATTGTAGGAACTCCTTAATTGAGTTAACAAATCTGAAGAGTAAGAAAATAACTCCTTAATTGATTTATTACAAAAATTTAAAAATTGTAGTTATAGTTTTAAAATCATTTGTGCAAACTGGACAAATTATTTAACTAATAATGTTGGAGGATAACAAAACACATGAATAAGTCATACCACAATATTTAACTAATCATTTTATTAATTAATTTTAATTAATTATAATATTTATTTAGTTTAATTAATTATATAGTCCAAAAACTAGTTTTGGTTTTTAGAAAGCCGAAACCGGATTTTAGAATGCCGAAACCGGATTTTAGAAAAACTGAAATCGGATTTTGGAAAACCGGTCTCGGATTTCATAAGAAATTAATTTTATATAGCATGATGCTTCAGATTTACCAACTATAGATTGCCGAAATTAATTTAATTAATTATAATATTTATTTAGTTTAATTAGTTGAGTTTGGAAAGATTGATAGTTATCTTATATTATTATAAAATTAAAAGAATAAATAAATAAGAAGTGAATAAAGAGTCTGATATAATATATAATTTCAAAGAGTATAAATTGAATTAAGAAGCTATTATAATATTAATATATTAAGGAGTATGTTGAGGCTATTGAGAATGCTGTTATACCAAAAAAAAATAAACGAGGCCGAACCTTTAAACCCTTGTCTAATTTGTCGCGTCTGTGATCTATCCTTTCTCAAGAAGAAATTTGACAGATGGTGTTTTCCAATAAAAGTTGAGTAAGCAAAACCCTTAAAAGAATGAGATCTTGAGTGCGAAAATGGGTAGTATAGGTAAAGCTAATTCCTTTGTGAAAGCCATTAAAAGGGTGAATTCAGAAGGATGTGGAAGTGATGGTAGAATAGCTATTATTTCTTCACTGCAGAAACAGTGTCTTCACTCTTCTTCATTTTGTACCTCTTCTTCTGTTGCTACTAATGCTTCTACTGCCCCGCCGGAATCATCTTCTTCTTTAAACCAAGGTAAAAATAAGAAACACACTTTGATTGTTTTTATGTATTTGTGGGTACCCTGGTGTGTGAGTGAATATATGTTTGTGGATTTTTGTAAGGACTTAGAATGATTGTGAGTGTTTATTGTGGTATTAATGGGTTAGAGATAGAGAAGAAGGGAGGGCCAAGATGGTCGAAATGGTTGCTGTTTGTTCCTGGATCTATCACTTTTGGTCTTGGAACTTGGCAGGTTTTCAGAAGGCATGACAAGGTTCTTTCTCTTACTACCCTCTTTTCCTTTGGTTATCTTTATGATCATTTGTTTGGATTCCGTCGTTGTTGTATTGTAGAGGTTCTGATTGTTGTAGTTGCAGTAAAGGTTTTGAATTAGATTTCATTTTCTTTAGGATGTCTTCTCATTTGTTTTCTGTATTGTTCTTTATTGTGGGAGAATCCATGATGTGGAAGCTTATCTTGGCGCAATCTTCTAGATTGAAAACCTGAAGTTCAATTTTTTGTTCATTTTTCTTTATCATTGTTCAGTGTGGCGCTATGTATTTTGTTTCTTGTTTCTGGCGTGATTTGATTTGTACATCTTTCCTGAGCTCCAAATATTTTCGTACAATTACAAACAGGGGACCAGTAGAAAGCATCATAAATAGCTTGCATTGCTGAAACAGGAAGCTCTTGTTCACAAGCTTCTTGCCAATTTGTGGCAGTCAATAATAGTTAGGCTGCGGCATTTTTCCTGAAACAACATTGAGATTTGGAGCTAATCTTTTAGAATGAGAACTACAGTGAGCTAAAATTTCAAATGAGAGTATACTCTGGGTAGCTGGCGTTAATTCACACCAAGTTTGTACAATAAGAGTATAATTTGGAGCAGTTTCTCGTGTGTTCTATCATTCTTGTCTTTAACTAGCTTATCATAGCAAAACATTTCTGTAGAAATAAATGCTTTGGTAGAAACTTCTCCAGCAGATCAAGCTTTTGCTCTGTTATTTCATTTTTCAAATGTTGGTTCTTGTATATACTGTATCATCATTCTACCGCGGGGGAGTATAGCCTGAATGTTATTTCTAACTTCAGGATTATGTTTCTATGCAGCTTCAGAATTTCAAACTTATCGTTTTAAACATATATATATTATGAACACATTAACATATTTCCTACCTTGGAATGGCATATCCTTTATTTGCGTCTTTGCACAGTAGCTGTTTGTTACAAAACAAATTATACTTGCTTCTTGTATATCATTTGATTTGTCTGAATTGTACTCCCTTGCAGATAAAAATGTTGGAGTATAGAAAAAAGAGACTGGCAATGGAACCAATTAGATTCAGTGACATATCTCCATCTAGTGAAGACTTGAAGGATTTGGAGTTCAGTAGGGTATCATGCAAAGGAGTTTATGATGAGAAAAGGTCCATCTTTGTGGGTCCACGCTCCCGAAGTATTTCAGGAGTTACTGAAAATGGATACTACGTTATAACTCCTCTTATGCCAGTTCCTGGCAACCCTGAGAGGTAAACACAGAATCTTTACATAGCTATTTACTTTAGAGCAGCATGAATGTGAGCTGCTTTCTCCAGATTTTTGTACTTCTTTCTTTAATTTTGTGACAATGTGAGCTGCTTTCTCCAGATTTTTGTACTTCTTTCTTTAATTTTGTGACAAATTAGGTATATTGTTTTGGTATATGGTGCTTGGTTCTAGCTTATTAAGTTTGAATTTTGAAATATTTTTCTATGATCAGTTCATCTTTTTGGTTGGATGAAATTTGTCACGTATGCTTATAGTTGTGTATGAGAACAAGTTAAAATTTTTTAACAGCGGAATACACATTGTTATGGGCCCTAGAAACGAATCTAGTCACTAGATGGTTACAGTGAGGAGCTTTGATGATCGATTAGACCTTAGTACGGAGAGCTGACCTATTTGAAAGCTCAAGATAAGAAAGAGCTATCTATCCCTTTATTTTTAGTTGAATTCTCGTTAATCTTATTCATGAGACAGCTCCCTATTAATACTACATCAAAGCAAACTATTGTAGATTTCTAACCAAACCCAAACTCTACTAAAGTTAATCTCAAAATTCAAGTTAACTAATTGTAACCCAACCCACAAAAATGGAATTTAACTAATAAATCCTTAATACATAAAAATAAAAGAAAAAGTAAGCAATAATAACATTAACAAATACGGAGTCCATAACACCGTGCCCTTTGTAAATGGAGCTTGTCCACAAGCTCGAAAGTTAGATGTTGCTGATGGAATGTCTGGTTCAGGAAGAAAACTCTCATTAGTGCCCCTGAGTTGTTCGTCTGGTGTGACAACCTCGTTCCAAAATAACCTCTTACAACGGTGGCCAGCGGAGAACTGTTCATTGCAATTGAAACACAACAATTTAGCTCTTCTTTCGGCCATCGGAGAAGGGGTATTGGAATTTTTCGGGTAATGCATTGAAACAAGTGTGTTGTAGCGTTTCCGCTCTGTTCTAGTGGCTATTCCAACTACAGTCTCCGCTCAAAAGCTCGAGCAAGACTAATGCAGTCTCCACATCAATCCAAAGTTGTTTTGACTAGCCTACAATTAATAGAAAGTCCAACGAGCCCGTTTGGAACACCAAAATGAGGTCCTCCACTAGTTGCTTCGTAGGATTGAACCTCATGTTGCAATACTTCTTGAAGTCTTGCTAGGTTAGATGCAGGTGTGCCTTGCCTTTTCGAAGTGGACAAACCACATCTGGTTGTTTCGGTCAAGTGGAATGACACGAGCCCTATCCATTCCACTGTTGGTGTTCGTTGATGCCCAAAAGACTGCTCACATCGTGCCAACCAACCTAAAGAATCTTGCTTTCTGTCATAAGTTAGAAAGTTAAGTTTGGCGTACC
The DNA here is from genome assembly GCA_948193385.1 of Breynia disticha f. nivosa. Lineage (NCBI taxonomy): Eukaryota > Viridiplantae > Streptophyta > Magnoliopsida > Malpighiales > Phyllanthaceae > Breynia > Breynia disticha. Next base: position 7,179 of record CANYCX010052112.1, read on the forward strand.
TGGGGGCTACTGAACCTTCTGTTATTCCTCTAGCCGAAACCTCTGCTCTTGATGGGCTTCGAACCCCACTGGATGATGTCCATGCATCATCCCTGTTCGACGCACTTTCCTTCACTGATGCCAATCTAGGCGGTATGAGAGGCTTACTCTGCTGCCATCGCCTCCACTCTCGCCGTCAATTGTTAGAGCATGTGTATAATCTGGTTGTTGTCGTCTCCCATGACGTTTGGCTCTAATACCAAGTTGTTATGGGCCCTAGACACGGATCTAGTCACGAAACGGTTACAGTGAGGAGCAATGATGATCGACTGAAGCTTAATATAGAGCAATGATGATCGATTAGAGCTTAATACATAGAGTTGGTTTAACTGGAAGCTTAAGAGAAGAAAGAGCTATTTATCCCTTTGTTTTTAGTTGAATTCTCGTTAATCTTATTCATCAGGTAGTTGCTTATTAATACTACATTAAAGCAACCTATTCTAGACTTCTAGCCAAACCCAATCTCTACCAAAGCTAATCCCTAAATCTGAACATTGAGTCCATAACACATATATAATTAATTGTCAGTGTCTATGGATAGGTTCTGTATTGATATTTAATATTAAGTTAATGATAAAGTTAATGAAGTGGCAAGTTTATTACCACTTAGAATTTCTGAGTCATGTATATAAGAGACATGAGAAGAAGGAAAACAAGGAATTATTTTGTCTTTTTGCCTTGCATTCAGCTCTCTCAGCTTGGGAGAGCCTCGAATTGCTATTGAATTCTACTCATTGTTCTTTGTTATCTTTAAAACCTTTGTTCCTACCTTTGTTCATCATTTTTAAGTCATTCAATAAAGAATTAATTACCATTTATATTTCCATATTTGTTTTACTGGAATTTTGCTTGGGTTCATATAATGTTCATATGATTATGGAAAATTTAAACAAAGCGTATTTTCTCAAACGTTATTGTAATGGAAAAAAAGTGATGACAAAACTTGAATAAGATTAACTAGAATTCTATGCACTCTATGGTGGTTCAATTTTGCATCATAAGTGGAATTTATTGTGTTTGCTTATAAGTTTAAACTAATGGATACATATATTTTTTGTCAGCCTGCAGTCACCAATTTTGGTCAACAGAGGATGGGTCCCTCGCAGTTGGAAAGATAAATCTATACGCAATGCAAAAGCTGAGGAGCAGTATTCCAATAAAACTCCCCAGCCTGTTCAAGAGACTGAACAAAGTTCCTTCTGGAGATTTTGGTCCAAGAAACCAAAAATTGCTGAGGTGCCTCTCTACTTATATTTATTTTTGTTCTGTGGGACATTAACCATTACGGTAAATTGTTCCTTCAAAAACAAAAAAGCAAAAAAAAAAAAGATAAAAACTTGGATGATGTGATCTTACTTTAAAAAAAAAAGAAAATTGAAGGAGATTATAATCAGCCTTCTATTGTGCAGGATAAAAGCCATTCCCCTACACTGGTAGAAGTTGTCGGTGTGATTCGTGGCAGTGAAAAGCCCAGCATTTTTGTTCCAGAAAACGAGCCACAGTCCGGTCAGTGGTTCTATGTTGATGTTCCAGCTATTGCCCGTGCTTGTGGGCTTCCTGAGAGTACCATCTACGTGGAAGACATCAACCAAAACATTAATCCAAGTAGCCCTTATCCTGTTCCGAAGGATGTAAATTCTTTAATTCGCAGCTCAGTCATGCCCCAAGATCATCTAAATTATACATTAACATGGTATGCTTCTGAAACCTCTCAATGCCTCTATTGATCCTTTGATATTACTTTATGTAGTCATTTTTGGTGACACGACTTATCTTCTCCATTCGACTTTCCTGCAATGTCTTTTCAAATCTCAATTTTATGATTTAAAAAGGAATTTTGTGTTTTCTTTTGATTGTGTTATAAATCTGCCGTAAACAAACTTCGCGATGTCCGTCGTTCTAGTTACCAAATTACATACTGACATGAATGTTCTACTTTTCTGTTCATCACATAAACACCTACTTACTTGGTTATATACTGAAATGGGTGCTTATGGATTAGGTATTCTCTTTCTGCTGCTGTGACATTCATGGCCTACAAGAGACTAAGGCCAAAAAGGAATCGGAGCTAGTAGGTCTATAGCATACGGAGAGGAAATGCATAGAGTTGCATAGGCCACCATTCTAGTTTCTGGTTTTTCCTTTTTCTTCTTCCGCAGATCTAAATTTTCGGCACACCCGTAAATGAGGGAATGTTTGTTTCCCTACAATGTTTGGATTATGACGAGAGGAAGTGCATTATGATTTTGTTTTCAGTTTTGATAGGAGATGATTTCAGATTGGTTTTGTAGGTTTTCTTTAATAAGCATATTATGGTTGATCGAAGTAAATCATAGTATCGGCGGTTGCTAAGAATGCAAGGCAAACCCTCAAGTAGTTAGACCATACAAAAAGTAGCTGTTTATTTAAGGGTTAATTGCATGACACACGCTTTTTACTATATATATTTCATCTATAGGATCAGTTTTTCGGGTTGAGTTTCTATTTTGCAATTTTGAACTTTTATTTCAGTTTATACGATGTTTTTGTTTAATTCGATTCACATTTATGTTGTCTTTGACTCAATCCAACTATTTATGCACAGAAATGGTTTAAACCACTTTTGCACAATATTAGCAAACTTTGCACAGTTATAAGCTATGCTGACGTAAAAAAACTTTATTTTACATATATCACTCCCTTTCCATGTTTTCAATTATCCACTATTTTTTATTATTTTAATAACTAAAACTCATTAAGAAAAAAAATATTTTATCAATTATTTTATCTTATTTAAGATAAACATATAAATAATATAAAATCTCCATATTTAAATTATAAATTATAATATTTAATATATTTTAAAGCATTATTAAGATTGAGTACCCGGTACTCATACCCATTGTCCAACCTATTATAATGTCACTTGC
>CANYCX010052170.1:0-13146 GCA_948193385.1 Breynia disticha f. nivosa
CAATATTAAAGTAGAAGGTGCAATATTAAAGTAAAAGATGTTGTAGGGTATAATTATTCCTTTTTAAAATTTAACCAACTTTTGCTTTTCTGCTATGTGACCAAACTACATTTACTTTGGAATTATGCTGATAATCCCAATTTCAGATTGTTTTGCTATACTTCTTTATGCTTTCACATGGAATTAGTTATTATTTGCAATTAAATAGGCACCGCCAGGACTTCTCTTATAGTAACAATTGGGCCATCTGCACGGCATCATACTGAGACCACCAGTACAATTATGTTTGGACAAAGGGTAAGCAAATTATGCAAGTGAATTACAGGATTATGGTTTTGCTGAGCATCTGTCCTTCAAATACACTACTTTATGATTGAGGAATGTTGGCATACACATGAATTATTCACTCTCGTTGAATCAAACACTGTTTTTGCATGAGTTTGCTTGAATTGTTAAATAAACCTCAAATAAAAAAAAAAGGTTCAGACAAATGTTTTATACAGACTGAAGACAGATAAGAAAATAGTGAATTTGAAGTTTTGTTTACTTTTTTTGATCTGGTTTTGCTCTGCTACTTGAGAAAATTCAGATTTGAGTTTCTTTCCAAAAGACTTTCCTGGGCACATAAGGTTTAATGGAATTATAACGAGTTCTATGTTGACAAATGTTTTATTCATAATGTCGATTGATGATTCTCTCTTTTATTACTTTGCTTTACTTAACACCATATAAGAAGTATATAAACGTGCTTCCAATTCAATTATTTAAGACGTTAGTTGGCCTTACTGTTCTTTTCCAGGCAACGAAAATAATGAACGTGGTAAAGCTTAAAGAAGAATTTGACTATGAAAGTCTATGCAGGAAGCTGGAAATTCAAGTAGACAATCTTACTGCAGAATTAGAAAGGCAACAAAGATTGGGAAAGAGTGAAAAATATGATTTGGAAACTAAACTCAAAGAATGTCAAGAATCATTTTCATTCAAAAACAAGAATCTTGTCTCAAGGTCTGAGGTACTCATCTTTCTTGCATGAATAAATAGTACAAGCTATGTAGGTGTTATCTTCAATTGAGTCCTGCGATTTCCTGACATCTTTTATGGACTATCAGGCTTTGGAGAAAGAAAATACACGTCTAGAATTGGAGATGAAAGACATTTTGAATGAATTGGATTCTCGAAAAGTTGATAATGATTCCTTGCATGATAAAATTACAGAGCTTGAAATGAGATTAAAACATAGCCAGGTAATGCAACTATTCTGTTTTCAACTATGTTTCCCGCCGCTGCTCCTGAGAACATCAATACACCTGCCATTTGCTTATATGCAAAATTTCTAGTAGAATGAAATTTTGTCTAATAAGACATTTGGCCAGACATTTGAAAAAGTAATTCAGAGTTGATTTAATATGTGATACCTTTTCGCATTTTTCAAAATCAAGCCTTGTTTTGTTGAAGCTGATGCATGGTAAAACTTAATAATGACTTAGAAGAAAATATTATTGATTTCATATTTCAACTTTTGAACAGTCAAAGCATATATTTCTTCGATCCTTTTCTAAATTATACTGTAATTGAATTTAATGCTTATCCATTTTTTGGAAAATTTTACATGTTTTTTACGAATACTTATGCTCTTCACTTGAATGTCAGTAGAAACAACAACTTGAGAATTCCACATATTAGAAAGTGCTAGCTGACACCACTCAGATGCATGAAAAGAAAATCTCTGAATTGATAAAGCAACATGAGGATGAGCAGGCTCATTGCAAAAGAGCAGATGAGCAATTAGATTTAACCAGGAAACTTTTTAATGATCATCAAAAGTCAATTCGGGTTAGTGACATAATGTGCTTCTGCTCCATGTCCAATTTAATCAGTAATTAGCCACATATGGAAAGAAAGTGTGAACGTAATCTGCCTAGTATGGAAGGTTGCCATTAGTAGCACTTAGAAGGAAAGCTAGTTGTACATTTGTTATGTAAATCACTAGAAATTAGCAGGAATATTCCTAAACCTATGTTAGTAAAGTTGTACATATATGTACTTGTATATTGATGATAATACACAAGAGATTACCACCATTTTCCATTTGGTATCGGAGCGTGGTTGGTACTTTCTAACAAAAACAGAACACACGATAAAACCATCATGTCAACTTCTAAAGTTGTGAATTCTGGATCCACCACGGTTTAGTCCAGCGCTGGAGAAACCGAATGGAGGACGTCTCTGAGGATTACTTCCACAAAACTGAATGGGAAAAACTTCTTGAAGTGGTCTCAATCAGTTGTAATGTATCTGAAGGGACGGAAGAAATATGGCTATATTACTGACAAGATAAGACAGCCAGAAGAAGCCGAACCAAAATTTGAGAATTGGGAAACAAAAAACTCAATGATTATGACGCTAGTCATAAACTCCATGGAAGGCACTATTGGATCTACCTACATGGGCTACACGACAGCAAAGAATTTGTGGGATAACCTGTGCTGATGTATGCTGATCTGACAATAAGTCTCAAATGTACAAAGTGAGTCTGACGATAGGAGAGGCTTGTCATGGGAGTATGAGTGTCACAGATTATTATAACACTCTGAGAGGACTCTGGTAGGACTTGGACACATTCCATTTCCATACCTTGGAGTTCGCGAGTGATTTAAAACATTATAGAAGAATTGTTGATGATCAACGTATCTTCAAGTTCCTAGCAGGACTCAATATGAAGTTCGATGAAGTCAGAGGAAGGATCATAGTGAGAAACCCTCTGCTTGCCATGAATGAAGCTTTTGCGGAAGTTAGGAGACAAGAAACAAGGAGAGGAGTTATGGTGAAAGGAAACTCTACTACTCCTGGAGGAAACTCTCTACTTCTGGAAGGATCAACACTGATATCTAAAGAAGATATTGCTATGGCGGCAAGGTTCAATAAGAACAGAGGAAAGAAAGATGACAAGTCTGGGCTATGGTGTTATTTATGCAAAAAGGCGGGACATACCAGGGAAACTTGCTGGAAACTCAAAGGGAAGGGACCTGAGTTTGCTGAACAGAAAGGGAAAAAGGCTGTGAATGTGACTGAGGCTGGAGCTAAGGTGTTTAGTGCTAAACACATCAACTACATTCAGCAGCTGTTAGCACCGAGACTCACAATGCAAGGTTTTATTTGGTGACTCATAGTGTATTTACCAGGAAACCATCTTGGGGAAGATGATTGGCAGTGCTAGGCAAAAGGAGGGACTCTATTACATGATTAAGGAAGATGGTGTAATGACACAGGGACTGAACAGCTGTAGAGTTGCGGATGACCAAATCTGACTGTGGCACAATAACTTAGGACACCCTAACCTATTGTATCTAAAGCGTTTACTGCACAATAAACTTAATAAAGATGTTTCTAATTTCATATGTGAATCATGTATTCTCGCAAAAAGCCACAAAAACAACTATCCTTGGAAAGCTTACAGACCTACTGAACCATTTGCACTAGTGCACAGTGATGCTTGGGAGCCTTCTAAACTGAAAACCAGAATAGGAAAAAGATGGTTTGTGATATTTACTGATGATCATACGAGGGTTAGTTGGGTGTTTTTGCTTAAAGAAAAATCAAAAGTAGCCACGTTATTTCAGGATTTTTATAGATTCATTGAAAGTCAATTCCAGATAAAGATCAAGGTGCTACATTTAGACAATGGAACAAAATATATGAATGTAATTCTGAGAAACTTCTTGGAAGAAAAAGGAATTCCACATCAAACTACTTGTGTCAACACTCCACAGTAGAACGGAGTGGTAGAAAGGAAAAGAAGACACCTACTTGAGGTAACAAAGGCTCTCATGTTTGCCATGAATGTCCCTAAGTATCTATGGGGAGAAGTATTGTTGACAGCCACCTACTTGGTCAATAGAATGCCAAACAGGACGTTGGGATTTAGATCTCCTTATTCTGTACTCAAAACGGAATTCCCTCGACAACAGTGTTCTAGTGAGTGAACACCTCGATTGTTCGGATGTGTACCTTATGTCTATTCAAATGGACAGACTAAGCTGGACCTGAGAGCCAAAAAACTTGTGTTCATTGGCTATGGAGTCACTCAAAAGGGTTATATTTGTTTTGATCCATAAACCCGACAAACTATAACCTCTATGGACGTGGTTTTTCTAGAAAGACAGCCCTATTTTCATCAGGGGAGAGTGCGCACAAGGAACAAAATATGGATATGGAAAATAATTTCTGGGTTATTGATCACGACGTACTACCTACCCAGGTGTCATAGCCAGCTCCCGTGAGCACTAACGCAACTAAACAGCCCAATGTTATCCTGGAAGAGTCCACTCTTACCCCTGAGGCTGTTGGTGATAGGAGACCACACAACCGAGATATTCAGGAGGTTTACTCGAGGAAGCCGAAGAATGCGAACTCCCATACTGCAGGTAATACTCTAGAACCTAGTGTGACCAATGAAGTTACTGACTCAATTCAAGGTGTTTCAGAACCAAACAAAACAGATGTCGAAGAATTACTAGGAGATTTTTATCTACCTATTGCGCTCATAAAGGGGAGGAGAGCCTGTACCCAACACTCATTGGCTAATTACATGTCTTACAAGCGACTGTCCAAAGGCCATAAGACCGTTGTAACTCAGATGACGAAGGTGTCAATACCTAAAAACATTGAGAAGGCAATAGCAGGCCCGGAATGGAAGCAGGTTGTGGATGAGGAATTAAAGGCGTTAGAAAAGAATGGAACATGGGAGATTATCAAGGACCCCGACAATCTGAAATTAGTAGGTTGCAAGTGGGTATTTACTATAAAAGTTAAGGCAGATGGAAGCATAGACAGAAGAAAAGCCCGACTGGCTGCAAAATGTTTCACTCAGACCGTTGGGATTAATTATCAGGAGACCTTTGCTCCAGTGGCAATGATCAACACAATCCGAATTTTGTTGTCACTGGCAATGAATGCAGATTGGGGGTTGCACCAGCTAGATGTGAAGAACACATTTCTAAATGAAAGTTTAGAGGAGGAAGTGTTCATGGACATTCCTTCGGGATTTAAGGAAAAATTACGGAAAAGGACAGCTATGCAAACTGAAGAAAGCTCTGTACAGACTCAAGCAATCACCTAGGACTTGGTTTGAGAGATTTGGCAAAGTAATAAAGAACTTGGGTTATACACAGAGTCAAGCAGACCACACTCTATTTTACAAGAAAAGTGCAGAAGGAAAGAAAACAATGTTGATAGTTTATGTGGATGATATTATCATCACAGGGAATGATGAACATGAAATTAAGAGCTTGAAGCAGAGGTTGGGAAAGGAATTTGAACTCAAAGATTTGGGGCAGCTAAAATACTTTCTCAGAATGGAGTTTGCAAGGTCTAGAAAGGGGATATTCGTTAATCAAAGAAAATACATCCTAGATCTACTTGTAGAGACTGGTTTTTTGGGTTGCAGAGCTACTGACACACCTGTGGATGCAAACCTAAAGTTACAACTAGCAGCTCTAGAGGAAGTCAAAGATAAGGAGAAATATCAACGTTTAGTTGGGAGACTAATTTACCTATCCCAATACAAGACCTGATATTGCATTTGCAGTAGGCTTGCTAAGCCAATTCATGCACGCACCAGGGCAGGAGCATTTTGATGTGGCACACAGGGTTAAGGTACCTAAAGGGGACCCTGGGACAAGGATTAATGATGAAGAAAGGAAAGGAAATGGATATTGAAGTCTACACTGATACAGACTAGGCTGGGGACAAGAATGACAGAAAATCTGTCTCTGGATACTGTACTTTTGTTGGGGGGAACTTGGTAACTTAGCGAAGTAAAAAACAAAGCATTGTGGCCCGCAGTAGTGCAGAAGCCGAGCTAAGAGCATTAGCTTTAGGGGTGTGTGAGGCTATCTGGGTTAGGAGACTGCTAAAGGAATTAGATATTGCTACTAAGGCACCTATGAAACTTTACTGTGGCAACATAGCTGCTATTTCCACAGTGCATAACTCTGTCATGTATGACAAAACTAAGCACATAGAGATTGACAAGCATTTTCTCAAAGAGAAGGTGGACACAGGAGATATATGTATCACCTATGTACCAACCTTACAGCAAACAACAGATATCCTGACTAAATGTTTATTACAGGATTAGTTCAACACACTAGTTGGCAAGCTAAAGATGGAGGGCATCTTCAGCTTGAGGGGGGGGTGTGGAAGGAAAGTGTGAACATAATCTTCCTAGTATGGAAGGTTACCGTTAGTAGCACTTAGAAGCTGTACATTAGTCATGTAAATCACTAGAAATTAGCAGGAATATTCCTAAACCTGTGTTAGTAATGCTGTATATATATCTACTTGTATACTGATGATAATACACAAGAGATTACAACCATTTTCCAGTCCACATTTATGGGTGGTGTACTAGTTTAAACTAAGACTTCCTTGGACTGATGTAAAAGTGCACAACTATGAAATTTTTCTTCCATTTGTTTTGCCGATGTCTTTGTTTAATATTTGGGGCTTGATTGTGTATATTGTGTTTTCTTCTAGCAACATGAGGCTGAAAATTCTGCTTATCAAAAGGCACTTGCAGAAACCACCCAGATGTATGAAAAGAAAATAGCAAAATTAAGTAAACAACTGGAGGATGCACATTCCAGTTGTGAAAGTGCTGAAGAACAATTAGATTTGGTGAAGAAGCACCACAGCAATTGTTATAAATTAATTCAGGTGTGTCATTCATGTGATATCTCAAAAAAAAGGTGTTTTTCCTATACAGTTTCCAATATTTTTCTTTCAAGTCTGAGGAAATTCAATTCAGTGGTCATATATTGTTCCCCTTTTGGAATTAAACTTGGTATTATTCTTTTTTATTTAGAGGTTTCTTTTTTTTTTTCTTTCAGAAAACATGTCTAACAATTTCTACTTTACCATTCTATAACAAAACAGTTCCAATGAAGTCTAATGCTGTCATGTGTTGTTGCCAGCAACATGAAGTGGAGAGTTCAACAAATCAAAAAGCACTTGTAGACACCACTCAAATGTATGAGAAGAAAATATTGGATCTCACTAAGAAACTAGATATTGAGCACGCCCTTCTGGAAAATACAAAAGAACAACTGGATCAAGCCAAGAAGCTTCTGGCTGATCAACACAGCTCAATGCAGGTTAGGTGTTGCCTAAATTTTTGTTGATAAATAAATGTAAATTCATGGCAGCCATCATGGCAATAATTTGCTCCAAGTGCAGTGCTCTTTTTTCGGTTTTCATAATCTTTTACTGAAACTGTCTCAGCTTGCTTCCTTGTTTTCTCATGGAATGTACCCAAATTCCAACATGTTATTACTTTTGTCTGTTTCAAAGTGCAGGAACTGAAAAACATGGTTGTATTGAAGGAAAAGTTACAAGAAATGCATAAGCTCTATGAAAGCTCTCAAACTGAACTACAATCCCTAAAACTAGAGTGCAATGATCTATTACAAGGAGAGGTAATTAGTTGAAAGCTTAACGGTTATCTTCATAATAAATAGTAGCATAATGTGTTCACAGTGAAGTGCAATGCAACCTATGATATAAATGGTTATTCAACTGTTGAACAGGAACTAACAAATAAGTTGTATTTTCTGAAAAAGGCAACATTACACGAAGAACTTACTGAAGTAAAGCGAAGACTTCTGGTGGAAGAGAAGTTAAAGAAGAGCCTTGAACATGAGTTGGCCAAATTGAGGAAGATTGCACCTGAAACCGACTATGATTATGAGGTTGGTTACATCGTGCATTTGTTACGGCCATTCTTAATGTTGCATATTTTAATACTTTTCTGTATTTAGGATAAGAAATCATACATGAAAGAAAATATTGGAAAAGGATCTACAACATTTGCCACCCCCATGAATCTACATAAGCCAAACCCCTTGAGGGAGACTACATCTGCTCAGAGAGCTACAATTGCAAAGATTTGTGAAGAAGGTCAGGTTTATGCAAATAATTATCTATAATTTCTCTTTATTTAGACGCTTGGATATTGATTAGCATATTTATTTATATGACATATCCAGTTGGGCTTCAAAAGATATTGCAGTTGTTATCATCGGAAGATATTGACGTCCAAATCCATGTGGTGAAGGTTATTGCCAATCTAGCTGCTGAAGGTACACTGCTTTTAGCTCGGTAGTTCAACTTTTCATCATCTGTTTTAAAATCTTAGCAGGCAATCCTTGTCCTTCCAAGAAAAATGTTACATCTCTTGTTGATTGCTTCTAAGTGTTATCGTAATATTAATTGTAAATATATTTTGGCAGATGGAAATCAAGAAAAGATTGTTGAAGAAGGAGGATTAGATGCATTGCTTATGCTGTTAAAGTTGTCTCAAAATACAACTATACTTCGAGTGGCGTCTGGCGCCATTGCCAATCTGGCAATGAATGGTAATTTTGAAATAGCTTCTTGATTCTTCCTCATTACTTTATGTATTTTATGTCACTACTAGTTTCTCATGTTCTTTTCTTTCATTTGATTTTACACCACTTCGACAATCAGCTGTTATAAGCCCTTGAACATTATATTATATGTTAACAATCGGGAATTGCTTTCTGATATCTTAGCTCCTTAACTATACTGAATGTTCGGGATTGAATTTTCATTTCTGTATAGATTGGTTATGTAAATTTATGCACAACAATAATGATCTTCTGTTGGCTCAGACTAAAAGTGTTCCTGACAATGAAAGATTCTTTTAATTATTGTACTGTTTAAATCAACAGTGTACGTGAGTTTACTTCCATTTTACTAACCAGAATTTTCCTCTATTGAAAATTTGTAAACATTTTCAGAAATGAATCAAGTGTTGATCATGAGCAAAGGTGGGGCACAGCTTCTAACGAAGACAGCAAACAAAACAGACGATCCACAGACTCTAAGAATGGTTTCTGGTGCTTTAGCAAACTTATGTGGGAATGGTGAGGCGTTGTTATTTTGCTGATATTATCGTATCATTTATTCACATCTGAAAATCTTATTGAACGTTAAAATTCATTCCATATTTTGAGTAAATTCTATTCTCTGATTTGTGTGTGGGATATGTTTATGAACTCACTTCATCCAGTAGTCTTGGTAAATGGGAAGGAAATTTTTTTTTCTCCTCCGTAGTTTAAATCATCAAGATCTCTAACACGAACATTTTGTATCATAATTAGAAAATTTAAATGTGATGCTGAAAGAAGATGGAGGATTGAAGGCACTTTTAGGAATGGCCAACTCCAGGAATATTGATGTTATTGCTCAAGTTGCAAGAGGGATGGCTAATTTTGCAAAATGTGAATCCCGAGGAGTTCTTCAAGGTTTGTTTTTGTGTTCTGCATATGATTAGACAGTAGCAAACCTTCTTAACATTTTATGATACAAGAAACCATGATTTTCGCAGGACACAGGAAAGGTCGATCACTTCTAATAGAAGACGGAGTACTTGAATGGCTAATTGCTAACAGTCACTCCACTTCAGCGTCAACTAGGCGTCATGTTGAACTTGCTCTCTGTCATCTCGCACAAAACGGTAACATATTGAACTTTAGTATTTATTGTTTTGTTTATTGTAACTTCCTTATGGATCTCTCGAAACAACTGCTTCTTTCAGAGGATAACGTCAGAGATTTCATTTCCAGTGGAGCTGCAAAAGAACTTGCAAGAATTTCAGTAGAATCCAACAGAGAAGACATCAGGAACCTTGCAAAGAAGACACTGAAATTGAATCCGAAATTTCAAGTTGATATGCAGCCAGAGAAAGAAATAAGTTGTAAAGCTTAGGTAGGATATTCAAATTATTATGTGAAACACTAATATATATATACAATTCATGAACACAAAGTCAATTACAAAGTATAAAATATCAGAACCTGCGAGCTCCATGAAGACATCTTCTCTATTTGCTTATAATCAACAAAATTATATTAACAATACGACTCTGCAAAGTGCAGGCGATTTACTAGAAGTTATTTAGCGATAGATAGTGCATTATTGTAAGACACTTAAACACAACCAAACTCCAACCTGAACTAAAAGAAAGATCATGAAAGTTTGAGCAATGACAATAAACTGTGTACACCAACTATGCCGATCTTTAGTGGATCACATATGGTCAGTGAAGATTACAATCTATCTAAGAGCATTTAGTTTGTGGGATGTTGTTGAAGGCACAACTAGAGTTTTCCCTGCCTTGCCAGATAATCCAACTCTCCCAAAAATCAAAGAACATCATTTGACAAATCACATCTCTATCCTAATAGCTCATAGTTAATAAAACAGATACAAAAATCAAAAGTAAACCTAATGTATGTCATTCAAATTGCATAAGTATTATGAATAAATATGTATAATCATAAGAAATCGTAGTAAAAATGATAGATAGTAGAGGGTAGGGTATTACAGGCTGTTTATTGAGGACTTCTCTCGATTGGCTAGGCCGATGACTTCTTTATAAAAGAAGAATGCTCTGTTCATTTGGAATGAACGATGTCAGGAATGTTTTCAGGAGCTGATGAGGCGATTGGTAGAGGCTCCAGTGTTGATGTTACCGACTAGTGGAGGTGGATTTGTAGTGTATATAGAAGCATCTTGTAACACCCTGGAAATTAATAGAATTAATCTATTTGGAAAATAGATTAAAATAGAATTTAATCAAAGAAGAAACACCAAAATGCAAAAAACAGCGTATGAGCATGGGCAAGGGCACGATCCTACTGAAGGGTGTGCTCATCATTCTGGAAAATTTTCAAAATGAGATCATGCACGACCTGATTGAAACTCGTACTAAAATGGCACGGCACGACCTGGAGTATGACCTGTGCCCAAGGTCGTGTCAACTGGATATTTCAGAATAGAATGACTGACTCACTACTATTACATTGAAATTTTAGAGTAAAACACAAAAGAAGCAGGTGAAAACCCTAGAATAATGAAAAAGCTATATTCAGTGAAGGAAAAACTCAATTCTTGTAAATTGGGAACTAATTTCACTAAGGTAGAGAAGGTTTCTTCTTAGTTTGAGTGAAAATCATGAGTTTATATTGATGAGGTTACTAAGATTTCTAAAATATTGGCTACCAAATGATTCAAGTGTTGAGTTGGTGTTCAGTAGTTGAAATTGAGTTAGTTGAACTGTTTTGAATGAACTATAACACTTACATCATGATTAGTTTGTATTTTAAGTGATTTGAATGACTTGGAAAGTCTGTAAGGAATTGAGAATTTAAGTGTAAAGGATGTAAATTGATGTTTCTATGTATGAAACAAGTTGAGGAATAAACATTAACAGCTTTTATGTGATGATTTTTGTATAGGCGGAACTATACGAGCCTTGGATCGAAGTTGAGCCTGGAGCTGACTTCGCACGCATATCGAGGTAAGTGCCTTACACTTACCAATGTATGTTTTGCAGTTGTATGATTAATTCATACTTGGTTATGATGCAAATAAGTTTAAATGATAGCAAAAATATGACCTAAATGAGTTGTGTGCTAAATGAACTAAGTGTGATGATCTTATGATCATATGGTTGCTATGTGTAAAGTTAATGATGAAATGGAAATATTATATGATCTATATGATTGTAATTTATGCTTTGTGATGATGGCTATGTGTATATTGCTATGTGATGATGGATTAAAGAGCTATGTGCTACATTATGTGAATGAGCTATATGCGTTATGTATGTTGTGTGTTATATGTTATGCATGATCATAGCATGAGTTGATTATGAATGTCTCATATACATTCACATATTGCATAACATTTGTGTAACACAAGTTGTGTGCCATTCGAACGTGCTGTGTGCTGTCCTTACAAGTTGTGTGTGAACCTCATTTTTAAATTCCGATTTACCTGATAAACATTATATTTTAAAGAAATGATACTAGATCAAATCTAAAAACAGAGGAGAGAGAAAATATAAAAGATATATATACGCTATTTTATAAAATCTCATCACAAAACATTCGTAACATAAAAGTTTTTACAGCGGAAACATAATAAGTTTGAAAACAATTCAAACTAAAATTCTGCGTATATATACAAATTCTGTACAAATCGAAAATATCAAAAAATGAAAACTGGAGCTCGACCTCTGACGTAAGCTTTGGAAGCACTGATCAGCTCTGTGGTCCATTGACAGCAGCTACCTACGATCTGCACAATCATTTTAAACAACAACGGGGTGAGTATAAACAACACTCAGTAAGTATTCATAGCTTTTAACTTAAATGATGTACAGGGGAAGCATAAATTAGCACGAGGACGTGCCTATCTATCTTGTCCCTAGGCATCCCCGAATGCCCGACAAATAGTTTCACACAGATATCAAACAACACACAGTTATCAACCACACAGGTTTATATCCTAATTCAGCACACAACATCATTAAGATCATACAGATCAGTAATTAGAAAGCACACAACATTTAATAATCTAGAACACAGCCTCAATACGATCACACAGATCAATCATACTTATTTTTTATATCTCACACAGCAAATAAGAACCACACAGGTTCAATTATATCAATCCTCAATCATACATATATGAATGTAATGTATGAAATGAAATGAAATGTAATTTCACACAGAATGCTCCGGGTTTTTGTCCACCATCGCACACAGCAGTGGAATTTTCCTCTATCGCACACAGTAGAGGTATGACATATAGCCTAGGCACACAGCTCTGAGCAAAGCTCGTAAATACGGACCATAGCACACAACATTCCAGGATAACACACAGTAATCCTTCTTCTTGCCATACAAGCTTATGTCACACAAATATGTAAATGTATGAATGTAACTAATATGAATATACATTCATATTCGCACACAGCATCTGAATGAAATTCGTTCTGCACATAACACAATATATAACATAGCACACAACAAAGCACACAACACAACATTCATCTCAGCTTACACAGAGCAAATCAGACAATACCACACATGTATAATTATCCATCAATACATTCGTATCAATCATTAATCAAACATCTCATTCATTATGGTTCAACCAAGAACCTAACTGTGACACCCAAATTCGGATATCATTTTATAATATATTTAATAAATTCCAAATAAAAACGATATCCAAACTTAAATGTCATTTGTTTTATATAAAAATAAAATTTAA
>CANYCX010052321.1:0-10047 GCA_948193385.1 Breynia disticha f. nivosa
CACAAACCACCCAGCCCCAATTCTCCACCCACCCAAACGAATCCCAAACACCATCCCTAAAACGTTGGTTTTGTCTTTGTAATAGTTTGCTTCAACAGATATGTTTTAATGCATCATCTTCTGACTTGAACTTGTATATAAAGTTTGATTTTGCTTTTCAAAACAATGGTGATTTCAATATGCATTATTTCATGTGTTACTGTTTATTACTTTATTCCCCAAAGTTCATAATAAGTTCATCTCATCATCTGCAATTTTGTTATTTATATGCAATTCTGTAGACATTTTAAAAAAAATTGTGCATCCTCACTGTTAGTAGAACATTCAAGATAGCTTTTGGGAAGACTTTTAGAGGGAAGTGTTTTCGATCATGTTAAGTTTGAAGAGCTAGTTCATTAACACCAAGTTGAGCCCAAGTATTTTTTATCATGAATTGAGCCTAGATTATTACATATTTTACTATTTGATTATCTTTAATAATTATTTTATCTTGATTATAATATTTAATAATTATTTTTTATTTAAGGGCCAATTACAATTATACATATGTTATATTTTTTAATTGTATTTTATTTAAAAATTGAAAATTTTTTCATATTAGTGCTTTATTTACATAACATACGACATCTATCCTATAACACACATGTACTAATATATGCTACAACACTAAGTCCAAATAAATTGTAACAGCCTCAAACAACAACTTGAAAACATAGTAATATCATTCCCGTTCTAGTGACTCTAACATCAATTTAACAACACTCCTACAAGAACAAACCAAATTTGTACATGGTAAATGAGTTAAGACCAATAAATTTTAATAATGTAAAGAATATTTTTTAAAAAAATTATAAAGTGGATACAGAGTATGCATTAAGATATATTTAATAAAAATATTTAAATTACAATATGTTCATATAGAGATATTAACACATATAAAAAAGTATTGCATCACATATTTATATAAAGTTACTATTTAGTTCAAACATTTATTTATATAAACTATAGATTAAGATACAATCAATTTAGTTTATAATATAGTTACGTAAAAATATAAAAAAATATGTACATAAAAAAATTGCAACCAGTTTTTATAAAGTATAAATTAAAATAAAAGCAACAAAATATTAACAAACAGTTTAGGTCACAATAAGAACACATAAAAATATTAACACATATATAAATATTGATAATAATTCTATATACAGTTGATATTAAATTAAGCAACATGAAGAATATTAATATTTATTAAGATACAATAAAAAAATAAAAAAATAGTTTACAATGTGTTAAAATTAAATTAACCATTGTAAGTATTTTTTGAAAACACTTTTACTTGACTGAAACAACTTCATATTAAAAATTTAATGAATCAAATGTAAAATAAACAAAATATAACAATCCACATTCTCAACTACACTTTGAGAATCTAATAACTCAAGTGTTTTTTATTTGATAGTTGGAAAAATAAAATTAAAGAAAGCAAAATATAAAAAAATATATAAACTTAAAATAAAAAATTACCTTCAAATTAAATAATGATGAGAAAAAAAAATATATAAACATACAAAAAAAATTGAAAGATGAGAGAAGATAAAAGAATATGAGAAGAGAAAAATAAAGATGAGAGAAAAAAAATTTGAGGAAAGGAGAAATCAATAAAGAAATAGAAATAAAAAAGAAAGTACAGGTGAGTTTAAAAACACTAAACAAAGATCTAGAATAAAGAGTTAAAAGACCATTCAAAACTATTTTATTCTTAGCAAAAGATTGGACTGGGCTTATCGGTTCAACCAGTGACCTATCGGTTGAACCAGTGACTCACCAGTTGAATCAGTGACTGATTGTTCTATGTCTTGGTCGATAGTCGAATCGGGTCTTAAAATACTGATTTAGATTAACCCAAACTCCGCATTACATTTTTATAGATAGTGTTTAAAATGCAGCTCTTTTATATAATTATTACATAACACAGATCCATGCCAATCGTTGACGTATGCTCTTACGAAGTAAATAGAAACATGATTAATGAATTATTTATTTTTACGATTTTTCCTTTTATGACGTTGAGATCATAAATTAATTGAAACATTATGCTGCAATTCACAGGCAACAGTCGCTTTGCTAACGTTAGTGTTTAATCTGTGGTGAAGGTGGCAGAAATTTATGATGCCAAATCCTTGAAACTTTAGTCAAGTTAACAGAAATCAGAGGATCATCTTCTTCATTCCTCGTATCAATGCATTTTCATTTCCTCCTTACATTTTATATTTGCTTTGCTTTGTTCAACACATATATACATGTGCTTTACAATGGTACACCACAACAGTCTTCCCTTGCCATGGTAATGAAACCATTCCAAAGAAACCATTTACATGAATCAAAAGAAATCAATCTCTAAATAGTTACCTGATGGTTTCACATCTACACCTTCTGCTGCTTTCCCATTTTGCTGGGGTATTATTGGCTTCTCTGGTTTCAACAGGTATTCAATCGTCGCTTGTCTTGGCACCACTGGTGGGTTCGTGCAGCGAATGAGCGCCCAGTTTACACTTTGGAAGAACGGATGCTGCTTTATTTCGGTAGCTCCACGACGATACGCAAGCCGATGCTGTGGCTCTTTCACTAGCAAACCTCTGATCAAATCCCTTGCAGCAAAGCTCACATTTGGTGATTCTGGAAATCTCAGTGGCTGCCCAACCACGTTAAACAGCGTAGCTCGGTTTCCTTCTCCTGCTCCCTTGAATGGAGTTCTTCCAAACAACAGTTCGTAAAGAAAGATGCCAAAAGTCCACCAATCTACAGCACTGCCATGGCCTTCGCCTTTGATTATTTCAGGCGCCAAGTACTCATGTGTACCCACAAAGGACATTGACCGAGCATTTGAGGGTTCAGCAATGAGCTCAGGGAGAGGGCTCACTGGATGGTTCTGCTCATTCTTTGGCTTGTTCTTTTTCCCTTTCTTAGGCTTGCCTGAAAAGAAGCCGGGCCCAAAACATGCTGGTTGGATGCAGTCTGGCTGCATCACACAAGTCGGCTTGACACAGGCTGGTTGCGCACAGTATGATGAATTCTTCGAGTCCAAGGTTGGGTTTGATGACTTGACTAGAGTGGGGCAGACAGCACATCTCAAAGAGAGGTCAAAATCTGAAAGCATTATGTGCCCGTCTTCTCTCACTAAAACATTCTCTGGTTTGAGGTCCCTGTAAATGATCCCAAGCATGTGCAAGTACTCCAAAGCAAGGAGAACTTCTGCAACATAAAATCTGCACGATTCATGTCAGAGTTTAATCGACAACAATAATGAGAAATAACATTGAAACTCGCATTACAATCATTTACATTAGTAGTGTGAGAAATGATATCATACGGCATAGTTTATCAACCAATCTCTTGTTTGAATTATGCATCCTCAGTCAAGCAAAATGAACTTATATCTAGACATTTCATTCTAACTTCTGAAAATTTCCTGTGATAATTCATATGAATATTCCTTGGCTTGCAAGCTGAGATAAGACTGAGACTTCAGAGTAAAAAGCTGGATTGATCATACTTTCGACAATGGTAAATAACAGTATACTTTGGTTTTATCTCAGCATTGAGAAAAGAGCGAAAAAAGGAAGATTCTCACCTTGCAGCATGTTCTGGGAAGCATTTATTAGGTTGCCGTTGCCTGAGTGCGTGTAAGTCTCCTCCAGGGCAGAACTCCATGACCAAGCAAGAAGTCTTCTCTGTCTCAAAATGTGCATACAAAGTGGGCAGAAATGGATGATCCAGAGACTGCAGTATCTCTCGTTCTGTCTGGGCTCTCAGAAGTTTCTTTCGAGCTGCTAGATCTGTTTTGTCCATAATTTTCATTGCAAAATGTGTTTTAGTTCCCACCAATTCTGACAGATAAACTTTACCAATATCCCCAGAACCCAATATCCTCACTGCTCTAAAGTTACTGAAACCCAATGCTCCTATGCGACATCTGACTGCTTGAACCGCTTCCCATCTTATATCGTTTGCTTTGTGGGGTTTGTAAATGGTGCTGCTGAAACTACTGGAGCTGCTTTCATCGCTAATATCACTGCCACTACTGCCTCTATAAAGGCTGGCCTTCTGGCTCTCGTAATCATAAAAGTTTCCTACTTCACAACTTTCACCAGACTTTTTAACTGTGCTCACATCCTCGCTAAATTCTGTGGTGGTGAAACTTGTTTTGGCTTCTGCATATAATGTGGCGGTATATACACTCGTTGAAGGACTTGGACAAAAGTTCATAGCCAATGCCAAATGGTTGTTGAATTGGCCAACATGACGTTCTCCAATAGCCGAGACAACAGTTTCAGATGCAAGAGAGCCACTTGAACTAGAACTTTCAGGATCATCAACAGAATGTATGATGGTTTCTACCACCAAGCCCTCATCTTCAGGAGAAGTATTTTTTGATTTATCTAGAACTTCATTCAAGTCCACAAATTCATATATACCCTTTCTCGAAACAAAGAATTGTTTAGCTGTACTAGTCACTTCTTGATTTTGTATACCAGCATGTGTACTTTTATTGGAAACCTTGCCGTTGATTAAAGAACCATTCGGATGACGAACATTCTTCATGCCATCATTGTAAACACATCCAGAATAACTGGCTGAAACCCCTACAGTCTCAGATTGTTTTCGAGGAGGAGACATGGAGCGGTTTTTGCTGTCCGATGCTGATGGAGTCCTATTGCTATCCATTGATGTTGAGTTCAGATTCTTTGATGAAGAACCAACTCCATTGACTAATGACTCCATGGAAAAACTCAACACCAGCTCTGCAATAACACAAGAATCTCAAGTAAAGTGACAATTAGAGAGACATTTGTAAATAGGAAGCCATTATTAATAGAAGCTTCCGATTAAATTGTATTTATACACTAAACCAAAAGGCTGTTACAGTTATTTCAAAAAAAAAGGCTGTTACAGACAAGAACCAAGCAAATATGGAATTAAAATTAAAAAAAGATAATAAAATCTACAAAATCTTCGATACAATCACCACCAAATAATGCCATAAAAAAATCTCCAAACAAAACGTAGAAAACAAGATATTCATAACAATCCTATCACTGTCAAAATTCACAATCAAGCATTGTAAACACTAAGATTCGGCAATCAATGAAAAAAGACAAAAAGGGTTTACATTGCTTTCTCCAATTAAAACATTTCTTAGAATAAAAGCAACAGTCTTGATCAAGAAATACCACACACAAAAGCCAAGTTAATAACTTCAGTTAAGTTTCTACAAGAATCAACAAGAACCAGTAAGCAACTATCAAAAAACACACAAAAGAACCATACTTTAAGTAAGCAAGACACTAAAAAGTGCAAGAAGCTGATTATACCTGAAGAAAGAAGAGAAATGAAGGCAATGCAGAGAAAGAAAATTTACATGATTGATAAGAAAAGAAGGCAATGAGAAAGAAAGTAGCACAAGTTTGCAAGTAAGTATGTATGTGTAATGTGGAGGACAGTTTAGTTTAGTCGTTCAGATTGGATGAGAGAGAAAGATAAAGATTGAATAAACAAAAATGATTGATGTATAGTGAGAGTTTCTTTTCAGCGAAAAGTGGGTTGTGTTTAATGGAGTGTTGTCGTTATTTGGGGTGGGGAAATGAAATGGATACAACTAAAACTAAAAGCAAAGGTGTGTTCTGTTTTATGTTGATTTAAAAGCATTCTTCTTTTAATTTCAAAAAAAAAAAAGCATTCTTCTTTAGTTTCTTTGTATCCTTCTAAGGCTCAAATCACATACACACTCCCCTCTCTCTCTCTATGCTATTATTTTCTTCGTTATTTATATTTAGGGCATCTATAATCATAAATTTATTTAAGAGATTTATTACTATACCGCATTATTATTGTATTAATTTTTTGTCTATTAAACTCCATTCTATTTTTATAAACCTCACATTAAATTTTATGGTGGAATCCATTATAATTATTTAACAATAAAAAAATTATAAACTTAAAACGCATTTAAGCGAGTTCCCTAAAACCTTATGGGAGAGTTGACGATCAACATGTCCACGTGGGGTGTAAATTCCCTGCTGGGGGTGAACAATAAACCAATTGAACCAAAAAATGACCAAATTGAACTGATTCTAACCGAACTGATATAAAATTTGATGTTAAATGGATGGATATAGATATAAAATTTAAAAACCGATTTGAACGGTTCAATTATGGCTTGTCAAATTAAAAAATCAAACCTTTTTTCGAAACTTAATGCGAAACTAGAAAAGAAAGGGGAAAGTTATGCCAAGAGAACAAATATTCTTGATTTCACATATGAAGTTTGAATACGGGCAAGTTAACGAGAACAAGAAGATAACAATACTCGAGAAAACAGAAGGAAAGAAGAGCAAAACATTGACTAAATGGCTTGCATTCTATGAAACCAAGCTGCCCTCTTATAGCGTTCCTGGTGCACCATTTGCACCACTCAACATCTTCAGGTAGTTAAAACGGCCTCCTTGGTTCCTGAAAATTTGTTGTCAGCTTATCATAACAGATTGGTTGTTAAATCCTTCTTCTCGATCCTACTTTAGTAAGATAAAGCCCATCGGTCCAACGCAGCTCATATTTATTCAAATCGTTCGACCGTTGCACAAATCCTACAGCTACATATCAATACCCCTCCCATTAAATTTTCCTTGTACTCAAAGAAAATCAACAAGGGAAATCAGGAAAACGAACACGAAACTCATCCGCAAATTCCTAGATAGCATCACACACATTCGTATTACTCCAATGAAACAAAAATTGAGACGCGGTTGTATTTCCGCGTTTCACCATACACTTATCTATAATAGTTGCAGGTTGAAGCACAGATGTAGGAAGCTGTAATGGAGGAAAAGTTGATGGAGTGAGGTGCTTTGACGTAGCCGCTCGCAATTGTGAAATATGGAACATTGGGTGGATGAGTGTTCCATCTGGTAAATGTAATTAGTAAGCCACTTTGCCTATTTTTTCAATAACCTTATAAGGGCCATAATACTTTGGAGCTAATTTGGGAAACTCTCTTTCAGCCAATGAATTCTGTTTGTAAGCTTGTAACTTGACATAAACCATATTTTCAAACTTACGGTCTGAACAATGTTTGTTAGCCAATTATTTCATGCAATTTTGAGCTTGAGCCATGTGCATCTTCAAAACCTCGATTGTTTGTGCCCTGTCATGAAGAGTGATATCAACTGCTTCTACAGAAGAATCCCCTAGAAAATAGGGTAGATGTAATGGTGGAGGAATTCCATATAAGGCTTGGAAGGGTGTTGTTTGGATGGTAGTATGATAGGTTGTGTTATACCAATACTCAGTCATCGTTAACTATCAACTTAGCTCTTAGGCAGATTACCCACAACACACCGCTAATAACACTCTAGAGTCTAATTTACAACTTTTGTCTGGTCGTCCATTTGAGGATGAAAAGCCGTAGAATGGTGCAGAACGACCCCTTGTAATTGAAAACATTCCTTCTAGAATTGACTGAGGAAAAGTGAGTCTCTATTAGACAAAATCATAGTGGGCAGTCCATGTAATTTGAAAATGTCATTTATGAAGACCCGAATAATGTCTGCAGTTGTATAAGGGTGCTTCAAGGCAAAAATGTGTCCATATTTGATCAGCTTGTCAACCACCACTAAAATAACCTCCTTGCCATTTGATTTTGGAAGTCCAGAAATAAAATCCAGTGATATGCCAGAGACTATTGCCTGCAGTATTGGTAAGGGCTACAAAAGGTCAAGATATGTTGAATTTGTTGGACCAATGGTGGTTAACAATGAAAATCCGCTCTAAGTTTTGATATGAAGGAAAACTTTATGAATTTAATAAACATAGTATGTAGGTTGGAGATTGGAAATTGAGTGCTTAAAGGTTGGTAACAAAGGCTAAGTAAGACAAGACTTGGGTAGAGTCGAAAGCACTCAAGTAAGAAGATTTTGCGTGGTGCCAGTCGACTTGTGTGGAGACCAGTCAACTGGTGTACTTGAAAAACAACAAGGAGGCTAGCAACGGCTAGTTTGGGGACCACAACCCCAAACCAGTCGACTAGGAGAAAAACCAGTCGACTGGTTCTAAACTCTGCCGCCAAAACGGGGGAACAAATCTTCAGAGTGACATCACGAATCAAGATTCACTTTTTGAGAGATTTGAAATTTGAATTCTACAGCAGGTAAGTCAACTTATGTGTTTTTCAGTCGACTAATGTGTACTGTAGGGCAGACCAGTCGAATGGTGACCAGTCGAATGGTGACCAAGCCAGTGGGATAGGCTAAGAGTGACTTATGAGGGAACCAATCAAGTGAGGGAAACTAAGATTAACATGTTGCTCCTTGAGTATGAAATGTTGACTATGAAGGATGGAGAAACAATCAACAATATGTTAGATCGATTTAGTGAAATTATGAATGGCTTGAGTAGCTTGTGAAAAACAATGAGTGATAGTGAACAAGTGAAGAAGATTCTTAGATCACTCCATAAGGAGTGGGATTCTCAAGTCACCGCCATTATAGAATCAAAGGATCTCAATACATTGGGATTCAATGCTTTGGTTGGATCTTTGATCAACTATAAGATTATCCTAAAGACTAGAGGTGGAAGATCAAAGCCAAAGGAGAAGAACATTGCTATGAAAGCTATTCAATCTCACTATGAAGAAAGTGATGGTGACATACTTGAAGATGAAGAGGAGGATGAGGAAAGGGCTCTTTATGCTAGGAATTTGAGGAAATTCAAGAACTTGATGAACTCAAGAAGGAAAGACCTAAGAGGAGGAGATAGAAGAAGAAACTACAACAATGACAAGAGGAGGAGTCGTGATGATGACCAGAGGAAAAGCTCAAATGATGGAAGTTGTTTCAAATGTGGCAAGAAAGGGCATTATGCTAGGGAATGCAAGGTTGGAACATCATGAAAGCACCAATCCAATGAGAAATATGACAAGGGAAAGAAGAAGGAGTCCTTCATTGCTAGTTGGAGTGATGACAAAAGGGAAGAGCATGGAAATGAAGAGACAAATCTAGCTCTCATAGCCAAAAGCCATCACTCTAGTGATGATGAGGATGAGGTAGCTTCTAATTTTTCTATTGAATTGAGTGATGATGATGATGACTTGTTTGAGAGTGACTTTCATGATGCCTATGTGAAATTGCAACATGATTTTGAAAATGTGCTTAAGATGAACAAGAGGCTAAAGTAAGATAACAAGAAACTTATGCTTGATATTGATGTGTTGAGTGACAAGTTAAATGATTTAAGTAAAGTTGAGCATAAGGAAGATAAGGGAACCTTGCATGAAAGTTGCTTAATTAAAGAAGAGGAACTTACCAATGGAATTAAGAGGCTCAAAAATGAATTTTCACTTGTAATTGGTAAATTTACTAGTGGTAAATAAAAATTTGAGGAGTCACTTTCATTGCAAAGATATTCCATATCTAAAAATGGATTTGGTTGATTCATACAATAAGAACTCATACTTGTTGACTAAGTTTATGAAAGCTAGTAAAATTGAAAATGATAAGTTTGTATTGCCTACTTGTGATAAGTATTTAAAATTTGGACATAATACTTATGCTTGTACTAGTTTGAGGAGATGTTTGAAAGTGAAGAGAATTTGGGTTGTGAAAGGGACCATAGTGCCAAATATGGTTCACATGGCTAACACTAAAGGACCCAAGTTGGCTTGGGTACCAATGAAAAGGAAAATGATTTCTTTTGTAGGTACCAAGAAGAGTGAAAGCTCCACCTAGCACTTGGTATGTAGATAGTGGATGCTCAAGGCACATGAGTGGGGATAAAAGCTTGTTTGTGGACATCAAACCAAAAGAACATGGTTATGTAACTTTTGGGGATAATAACAAAGGTAGAATAATTGGTATTGGTAAAGTGGGTAAGGAACCTTTACAACTATTGATAATGTTCTCTTGGTAGATGGTCTTAAACATAATCTCTTGAGTGTTTCTCAATTATGTGACATGGAATATGATGTGAAATTTGAATCCGCACATTGCATTGTTT
>CANYCX010052400.1:0-16936 GCA_948193385.1 Breynia disticha f. nivosa
TTTATTTTTATCGCACTTTTACTTTTATTGTCATTTAAATTTATGCAATTTAATTTTCTGTAATTTTATTTTATATCATTTAAGTTTATGTCATTTCAATTTCTTATCAAACACCAATTTTAATTGATTGAACATTCTGAAAAACAACAAAAACACGCATGATTTATTTCATTTAAATTTTCCCTTAGGTTCGATAAACTGGGTCGTAAAAATACTTCCCTTATTACTTGATTGCGTATACTTGCGCATGTTAAAGACGTCACTTACAATCTGGACGCATCAGACGGTGGGAGTAAAAGATTCTAATCCTCAACGAATATATACATGTGGGTTTTTAAAATACAATGCATTAAGTAAAAAACTTATGCAAGACTATGAAAAATACAATTCGCTTTTCTAAATATACTCTGTCGATTTAACTCATGGAAATCCTTCAAATCCTGTATAAATAAAACATTTTGTATGCAAACAAATACGAGTATTAAAACTCAGTGAGTGAATAACCCTATGCTACTATCTAAACAAATCTATCCCAATGCAATTGTATGTTCAAGCAAACATTTTTAATGTATTTTGTCCTTCTTCTTTACTAAGTGTCATGCAAATTAATCAAGTTTCCCTAAATTCATTCCATTATTTGCATGCATCAAGTTTATATTTAAAACTCCATTCATTCAATCCTTAATCAATTACCTTACACATTCACACATTTAATAACACCAATTCATAATCTCATAGTTTGCATATTAATCCTACATCAATTCTTTTCATCATTATTAAGGCCATTAATCTATGCATAAGGGTTTCATACTAATATTCACGCAAAGCACAACAATCTCATAACTGCACAATCTTGAATTTACTTATTTTCAATCATCAATGAAAAAATCACACACAACACCATTCATTATTCAAAACATCATTTGACATCCTTTAGTTGTAATGCCCCAAAAAATATAACCAAAAATTAGCAGAAAACTATGCAAACAGTAGGGGAGAACGACCAGGGAAACAACCTAGGTATACTGTTCCCCAAACCGTTCTAGATGTAGACAAAAAGTTAATTTCGTGCTGAATAAAGGCAAAATGGTTAGGTAAACCATTTGCCAAACCGTTTTGACCTGACGGGTTTTAAAAATAGAACCACAAGGGGATTTGAGGAAAGAACCAAAAACCCTTAAAGATAGCCACCAAATTTTCTCTCTATGGAACCCTAAAAACCTTTCAGTCCAAAGTCTAAAAACACCAAATCTAGCCTTGTAAACCCTAGATGTGGATTTTAGTTTAAGGGAGGAAGTGCTCGATGATTCTCTTGAAGGAGCAAGGTACATTCAAACCTTATGTTTGATTCTTGTGAGGTTCTAAGGCTAGGGTTAGGAAAATGATTTTATTTTGGATGACTTGTAATTAATAGAGGCAATGTAGGTGGTTTTGGAACCAAATACCGAGAATGGAAAAGATTTGAGATTTTAGAGTTTTGGGTAATTTGGGGGGTTTTTGCCAAATAACTATAGGAATGAGAAATTAAAAGTGGAATTGTGTTTAATGTTGAAAATGTGGTTAAACATAATGTAGGGAACGTTGTTCGACATTCAGATTGGAGTTGAGCCGAGAGATGACTTCACAAGATTCGAGGTAAGTGCGACGAATCACACTTACCTTGGTATGTCTTGAATTGTATGGTTAAGAATACTTTATTAAATGCTCATTTGTTAAGGATGTTGAGATTTGGTTAAGAGGATTAAGTGTAAAATGTGTAAATGATAATATGTAAGAATGATGACGGTTGTGAGTGTTTAGTTTTGTATTAAATGGATGTTGTGCAAGTGCTTGGTATGTTTATAGCAGTTGTATTTGTATTGTGTGTATAATTGGTTCTGAATGAAAAAGATGATGTGACGTTATGACATGAGTTTATTAATAATGAATTGAGTAATGATAAGTTTGATGGTATGATGCGTATGATGTCATTCATGTAATGCATTGATAAAATGATTGGTATGTTGATTTCATTGATGGATTAGAAATGAATAACATGTTATCCTCTTTAGAATGATGCATATGGCATGATTGATATGAAAATGATTATAACTTCATGACGACATTGCATGACCAGGTGTGACATGCTCATGGTAAGAAAAGATTAAAAAAAAGGAGTTACCCAATCTAAGTGAAAGAGAGGGAGCTCTAAGATATTGATAAAATAGGGAGTTGCCTAAAAGAATAAAAGAGTAAGATCTCTGTGGAATTGATAAAAAGGGGATTGCCCAAATTTGAGAAGAAAGATATCTCTCAAAGAAAATGAAAAGAGAGTGACAACTCTCTGGCCATAAAAATTGAGGGAACCCCAAGGCATTTTGTATGCGAATTGCACTAGCATATGCATTTGACATTCATTGCATTTATATGATATATCATAATATTTGTGGAATATGGACACCTGTGTGGTTGGAATGTAATGGATGCTAAGGTTATGCAATTGCTATGGTTTGAATGGTTTTGAATATGGAACTGTTAAGGTTGAAGGAATTACTAATGGTATATTAGATGCTAAGTATGAAATGATGGTTGATGGTTTGGTTGTTGTGGACATATATTTGAATGAAATTTGGTTGATGTGAATCCTGTTAAGCTATTGAAATCAACTGAAAGAAGGGGAGAACGGGCTTGGAAACAGTTTGTGGAAGCTTTTTACCAAACCGTTTCACTTGCAAGGAGGTCTAGGAAAGGCAAAATGGGTTCTGGAATAGTTTACACAAACCATTTCACTTCTAGGGAATTCTAGAAGAGTCTAACGGGTTCGAAAACGGTTTGGCCCAAACTGTTTCCCAAACTATTCCACTTCCAGGGAAGGCCAAAATATAGAAACGGGCTGGCAAACAGTTTAGCCAAACCATTCCCCAAACCGTTCCTGTCTAATATACAGTGAAAACAGTAACTCTAAAGTAAGAAAAGTATAAATAGAGTATGTTAGGAAAAGGAAAATAGGGAAGTTAGGAGAGATAGAACTCCATACATGACTAATGTACCTAAAACACTTAATGAACGATTACCTATACATTAACTACTTTGGTAAGTATTGTGGATGTACTTACTGAGTATTTAGTTACTCACGATGCATGTGTGTTTGTGTAACTCATGCAGAGCGATAGTAGCATGCGGTGGAACTTTTTGGTGGTTTCTAGCGGCGCGATACTTGATACGAGGTTGTGGCTCATGGCTTGTGGTTTTACATTTTGTACATCTATACAAAATTATAGTATAGAAAAATGATTTACATGCATGTAATTGTAAATTGATTTCCATGGCTTTTACATTTGCTTTTCATAGCATTATTTCGAATACAATCGAACAATGGTCAAAGCTTTAAACGATGCATATATTTAAAAGAGAAAAACATGTTTGCCAAAATTTCATAATTTATTAAAAAATGAGCTTTACGATTTGGGCGCGACATAAGTAATCAGTTCATCACAAATGATCAAATTAGAATATAATAATTGCACAATGGATTCACAGTGGTACGACATGGACCATGTGTGTCTACACAGAGACCGTACCAATTTACAAGGTTACAGTGGTTGTGGCACGGGCCCATGTGAAAGACTATGGGGGTCTTGCTAGCACACTGGAATTATAGCAGCCCGACACAGTGACCATGATGGTGAGAGCAGGGTCCATACCAGTCTACTGCTAATTCATATACAAATCATTTGTTCATCCTCTCCTCACACAAACCTGCACCATATAATTTATGACAACATATGGTTTACACAATTATGATCACAACAACATGCCTAACACCAAGTATCTCAATCCACATGTTTCCAAAACAATCCACAACATACCAACACATACAAATTAACCGATTTCTCATGAGTACAAGTCACCATATGTCGCGCCCAAAATTTTAAATGCTATTTTTTTAATAAAGTAAGAATTTAGCAATTATTTTTTCTTGAAAATAGTTTATTAAGCCACTTGAAATAGAAATATAAAATAACTTGCATTCATTTAAAACCTCGGCCAATAACAAGTTATATACAAAATAAACCATAGTATGCGGAAGTTATGGCTATGGTTTAAAACAATGCATGGAATCATCTATCTATACTAGCATGTATATAGATGTACAAAAATAAAAAAGTGTAAGTCCAAAAGACTAGGAGCCACGACCTCAGATAACGTATCCCGCTGCTAGCCAATCACAAAAACAAGAGTCCTGCAACCACTATTGACGCTAAAACATCCTATACTATTACGTTACTAATCATATAATTAACCAATCTAAATCGCATATTTAAAAAAATTATCATTGTATATTCTTACTCGTATGTGTTAAAGGAATATCTTTGGTTGATTGAAAAATGAAATGGCAACTTAATTGAGTAGTACGGGTTGAAAAATACATGAGCACGACTATGTTGCCTGCAGTTCACATGAGCACGGCTCGTGTTGATCAACACTCCCATGTACACGATCTCATATTGATTCAACACGACCTGTGTTCATTCAACATGGGCAATGTGTCATTTAAGCATGACCCGTGTTGACTCACTACAACCTGAAATCAACCTGTCCATTTCATCTCATACTTGTACATTTCTCAGACTATATCAATTATATCAATCATCATCAACAATATCACTTCTTACATGCATTTAGTATTTTCCTTACTTTGTAACTTGTAATATCTCAGCAATCAACATTAGAACTCATATATATATATATATATCAACTCAAAATCAACCAACATCAAACATCATCTCAACAAACTAAACATCAAACATAACTATGCATATCATAACCAAATATACACAACATGCAAATGTCTAACATATCCACTCCTATATGGTGGTTGGTGAAGAGAGAGAAAGTGCGAGAGTAGCAACTGACCCATATGAATAGTCTGAAAAGCTAATCCTGCTCACTATCGGGTCTTGAAACAAAAATCACAGCTGCGCGAGTTGCGAGCTCAGTGAATAGTCAATAATTTAATAAAAACTTTTCATCTTTCATCTTATCATACTAATTCAATAAAGGTGAACGTATCAATCTTTCCTTTATAATCAATTTAACTTTTATAAAATCGTGTATAATAAGTAATCAAGTAATCACATGTATATCCTGTAATCAAATCAGATAAATATTATATGTCAGTAACACTGTATAAGAAATCTCTCATTAGAGCATACAATATAGAAAACTGTAACTGTATATTGTATAATCTTCCTCTCCACTTCCTTTCCACTTCCTCTCCGTGATCGATCATAAATCACCACCAATATCATATCATATATCATACCATATCATATCACCTTATCAGTTCCATATCATATATCATATCGTATCATATCATATCACCTCACCAATACCATATCATATCACCTCACCAGTACCATATCATATATCATATCGTATCTTATCATATCACCTCACCAATACCATATCATATCATATATCACATCCTATCATATCATATCATCGTACTAATACCATATTATATCATATATTATATCCTATCATAGTATATCATAGTATACCTGTAAAACATTATAACTTACCTGTTTGCATTTCCTTTGCATATGTACATGTTTGCAAATCAATTATATTCCTACGTTCATTTCCATTTCCTACTATTCATTTCCACAATTTATCATCTCATTTCAACTCACATAAGATCTATCATTCATATAATATCAAATAATCAAACTTTGTATTAATTGCTATTTTAAAGTGAGTTAGACTACTCACTTTCTAGTTGAAATACTCAGACCGACGGGTACTCGTATCCTTTCCAGCTCGCCTGCTCTGTCGTCCTATAATAACATATACAAATTTTACTATAAAATTCAATTAACAATATATATTGATATACATGCTCCTATTCGATCCAATTAACTCCCTATAGCATTAATCGCTAAAGATTCTTAGATTAAACTTTTTTCCTATAACCCTTAAGAATGAAAACTCCGTAAATACTCGCTGTTAGCTCTGAATTTTTCTGTTCTAACTATACCAATAAATTACTATCTCGATTCTACAATCAACTCTATATATAATACCATTTTCTGAATCCTTTTTTCTTTTTTCCTCCTTCTCCGAAGCCCTCGCTTTCTCTCTATTTTATTTCTCTACTTCTGTGAATGCTTCGAGTCAAAATGAAGGGTATATTTACTAAATTGGCTCAGCACGACAGTGCCATGCTCAACACACCCTGTGCAAAATTCATTTTCCACGTGTCACTCAGTTTTTCAATGTTTCGGAACAGTCAGCACCTTGGCACGCCCTGTGCCAACCTCAGCACGACTGTTCCCATCATTGAGAGCACATTATGATTCATTTTTAGCATGATCGTGCTCTTCATTTTCTAGACAACATGCCCCATGTATTGACAACACGCCCAGTGTACTGTTCATCCATTTTCTCACCGATTTCATCTCCAAACTTCAAACCCTTGATCCATATGATTCATAACTTAAACAATATTCAGAAAAAACTTACATTTTACATCATTTCATTAGTAAATTTACTAATCATTACCGAATCATATTAATCATTTTACTTATTATCTTAATATTAGGGTTTAAGGATGGGAATATTAGAGATGCTATGCACATTTACCACAACCAACAAACATGGTAGTAACTTTAATTACTCAGTAAACTCTTTTAACACACTTCACGAAGTAGTTAATGCATAAGTACTCGTTCTTTATTACATTTTACGTAATTTATACGATAGGGCAATCATCCCTACTTAACCTCTATCCGGTTTGTTCTTTGAATTAGCCTTAATTCAAGATAAAAAATCGCAGAGAGCATGGGTGTGCTGGTGAGCACGACCCTCGTGCTCTTCATAGCAAAAATAGCCTGTCGGGCACAAGCTCGTGTTGGTCTGCACGGGCGTCATGCCAACATTTTAGAACTAAGTCACTAGCTCAGCACGACCCACATGTCACCTGGCACGAAGTCCTGCTGAGAACCTGTACAATCCAATGGTTTAACACGGGGTAGTGCCAGTTGGCACACCTACTGTGCCAACCTATGGACTTCAACAATTCACAACTAATTTTAAGCCTTTCAATTCAACACACATGCTCATGACCTCTATAACCATTCTCATATATTTCCAGTCATTAAAATAGAACCAAAGCACTTCATTCCACCATTTTCAACTCAATCATTCATATAACATTTTATGCACCATAAGTCACATCCATCTTTTCAAGGTTCATATAATGCATCACAAAAGCAAGAAATCACATATACTAATTCATGGCATCATTCTTTCAAAGTACATTATGTAAGATGTATTAAAAAATAAGAATGAATGCATTTATGTAATGCCAATGCAATCACATACAATGCATGCCCCTAGGTCTTTTGTTTTCCTCTGGCCCAGCCGATATTGAGCTCTCGCCTAGAATATCCTCGACCCAGTAGCAATTGAGCTCTCGCTCGAAATATACCTCAGGCCTAGCCCAACATCAAGCTTTCGAAAAGAACGATCCTTAGGCCCAACACGACAATAAGCTCTCGTTTGGAATATCCTCGGACCCAATCCAGCATCGAGCTCTTGCTTGGAATCCTCACGGCCACGTGTCACACACTATGCTTATACAAATCGTATGAAAATCCATTATGGCCATCAATCAATTCAATGCATAATCATGCAATAACATACCATAATTAACAAGCATTTCACATAATCTCATCTCACATTACATGCCTCAATATGATCATCCATTCACGCACCATAGCATAACCCCACAACCATAGGCTCATATATATTATAATTGCATTCACAGTATCACATTAAGTCAAACATATATCCTCATAAGCATAAATGCCATCTCAAATCATGCCATCAATCACATCATATCCACATAAACCATACAAGCTCACATAATATCATCAAAGTCCATTTACGACTCATATGATACTACCATTTTCAACAAATGTGCAATTATCATGTATGTTTAACCATACAGATGCAAGACATACAATGGTAAGTGTAAATGGCACTTACCTCAAAATCTACAAAGTTGGGATCGTGGCTTAACTTCCATCCAGGTTTTGTAAATCCTCTCCTATAACAGAATTATCATGCAAATATGTAATTAAACCATTTCACATATCAATTAAGTCAATTAAGACTCTAATTAGACAAATCCCTTAATTTTCCCTCTTAAGCACAAAATCTAATCCTCACTTTTTCGTAGATTATCCATTTTTAGACGTAATAAATCACCCACATTGTTCACATTCACTCTTTTCCACCTAACCATCATCATTTTTAACCCCTAATTCATCATTCTCTCAACAATTTTCGAAATTCACAAGAACCCTAACTCAGGTTTACATAAAAATGACGTTCAGAATCTTACCTTAGTGTTGTGGCTCATAAATCAGAGGCAACCTATGTTGTTCTACTTGCCCACACTCACTCTCATAGCAACTAAGGTTCTAGGTGTGTTTTGGGTGGGTTTCTTGACTGTTTTTTCATAAGGAAATGTTTTTCACGCGTTCTATATTTGTTCTAACATCAGGCACGCCTCTAGGCATAGCCTGTGCCCAAGGCTATTCTCGCGTTCTTGGAACGATCCAAGCACGGCTCGTGCTCCCAACTAGTGATAACTAGTGATGATCATTTCCAGCAAGCATGAGCACGCCCCATGGCACGACCGTGCCCGTACATGTACTCATCTACTGTGTTTTGTCATTCAGTCCGTTTCATTCTGATTTACTTCCATTTTAATCCTATTTTCCATATTATTTAATTCTAATTATTTTTGGGGCATTACACCATATAGAGCACTCAATTCACAACCATAAGTTTCATTCACAACATGTCAAAATAAGACAAGCAAATCACATAATGCCTTCATCCAAACATAAACCTCAATATAACATGTTCATATCTCATATCTCAATGTCTTATAGTTTGTTATTCCAAAAACACAACGAACATTTAAATGCATGCTTATTACCACAATCGTGTTTTCATGTATGCTTATGCATACACTCAATAATGCACGCTCATTGGGCTTATCCCGCTTTTTTTAGATTCGAGAGCTCTCGTTTCTTTTGGGCTTATCCCTTTTTTTTCAATTTTGAGAACTCTCGCTCTCATTTGGGCATATCCGTTTTTCATTTTGAGAGCTCTTTCTCTCTCGTTTGGGCTTATCCCCTTTCTTTTACTTTGAAAGCTCTCTCTTTCTTGGGCTTATCCCCTTTTTTTCATTCTCACCATAATGCACACCATACACATGAAATGCTAATGCAAATGAATTTATACATAGCAACATAAAATCGTCAATCACATAATACTTATTATAACCCAAACAATCTTTTCAGATCATAAACATAACTCATAACATTAAGCACAATCATCCACAACTTAATTCATATCTCAATTATGATATCCACATAGGCAATTTCATATCCATACAAATCTTATTGCAATTCCCATTCATATAATTTGCAAACATATGCACACATCTCAACTCATTTTTCAATTCATCCAAGTTCATATAGTTCACCTCATCTCAACAATCAACCCAATAATCAAATCAATATAATATCAAGCCACAACACAACCTTATAATGTAAGCAAGCATCATATGCAAACATATGCAAACATATCATACGATTATCCCATATATAATTAACCATACATAGGCAGAAAAAGGTAAGTAAGTGTTGGGTACATACTCACCTCGCAAATTTGGGCCTTCCTCGCAACATTTCAATTTCATCCTTATTTTCGTTCCTAAAATATTTACACATAAGATTCATCGTCAATCTCAATTCAGTTAATTACATTCCTTCATCTTAAGTGTTCCAATTTTTTATTTTTCCTGCTTTCATTAATCACTTCTATTCTTTTCATTACTTATTTATGTAAGTTTATGTATACATGCATAAAATAATTTATAATTAACCTTTTTAACGCATTAATTTTATTTTAACCCCCGTAACTTAATTTTTGCCGAATTCATTCCTTAAGAATAACAACAATATAATCCTTCTCAAATTTCATTATCTCAACAACCAAATTCTCAATTCTCATCCTCATATTTTAATCTTACACTATTTCATTAAGACTTCCCCATCAATAACTCAACAACACTACTAACCATCAAACCTATAGCATAACAATCTTCCATTTCTCAATCCATATCAAATTAACATTGATTTTGACTCAACCCACCTAAAGAGTAAGAAGTTTTAGTTTCGGTCAGCCCCTTCCCAAATCTTTCTATCTATCATAACCTGCAAAATCTAACTAACCCAACACAAAAACATAATTTTTAACCTCCACAAGACTAAAATAAAATGTGGACCAGAGGTAGGCAACGCGGTAGCAGGCACGACGGTCGTGCGGTCATTGTGACAGGGCTCCAACACGCACAGTATGGTGGAGGAAAAAGGAAGGCACGCAAGCGGAAGAGATGGTTGCAGCACGGACGAGAGAGTAGAAGACGTGCATTGGAAAGGCATGCATGGAGGAAGGGAGAGGCACGCGAGGAGGAGGTCGTGCGGCAGTGGGGAGTGCGACAAGGCATGCTGACGAGGGAGAGAAGAGAATTGTGGGAGGGAGAGAGAGATGATGAGAGAGAGGAAGAATAGAGAGGGGCGACTGGAGAGGGAGGTGAGGAACAGAGGAAATATTAGTGTTTCCTCTTTTTGGCTTATATGGGGATTTTTGGGTTAAGTGTGGCTATTTATATTGTCTAAAATACCCTTGCACATGTGCTCTTGTTTCTTTTTTCCCAAATGCCTTTCCTTCTCAAATTCATAATTTTTTATACAAACCAAATATTGTATAATTATTTTTACTTTATTTAAATTTATTTTTAATTTAAATTTTAATTCATATACACATAAATTTATTTCTTTTAATACTCCCATATTTAATATTTTTATTTTAAAAATTTCTAGAGCATTACAATAACAACCTAAGTTGATAAATATATATAGTTATTTGTCGAGAGATTTCTTCAAAAGAAAATTGGAAAATTTCTTAAACTAAGGACAAATAGTAAGGAATAAGCTTAAGAATCAGAATTCTTAAGAATTGAAAGGTTTGTTAAACTAAAGTATTGTTTTAAACATGAACTTAAGATTTGTTTAGCAAAATATCTTGATTACTCAAAGTATCTTACTTTGGAGTATACACTTTATCGTGAGAGGTGTACCATGTTTAAATATGTTTGTTTGTGTTTCATATTTTCAAAAGTTTTTCCTACTTATTGAATATTTATTTTTTTAGAAAAATTTCTTGATTACTCAAAGTATCTTTTAGAGTATACACTTTATCGTGAGAGGTGTACCATATTTAAATATGTTGGTTTGTGTTTCATCTTTTCAAAAGTTGATCCTACTTATTGAAGAATTAAGTAGTCTTCAATTGTGTTTGAAGTATTTTTGTGAGAAAAGTCAAACTTGTCAAGAGTGACGTAAAAAGTGGAGTTAATAAATAATTAACTGATACAAGTGAGTCTTGAAAGGTTAACGTCTTCTTTAGCATTACACTTATGTCTTAAATTATTGAAGAACATCTTCAATAGATCTTTCAATGATAAGGTTCTTGTTAACATTATATTTGAGTATGGACTATAGTTTTCTAATAAGTTAGAGATAAATTTTATCATTTTGTTCTAACCATTATCTTAGTGATAATGTAATCTCATTGCGAGTGACTCTACTCGATGTTAGCCTAGATTGTTTTAATCAATTTGCTAATAGTTAGAGTGTTAGAAAATTCTTCCATTTTGAGTTGCCTAATTATGGTTGATGTCTATAGTGACGTACTAGTAGTGTGAATATTAGTTAAGTTGAATTCTTATTATAATCTATTTTTTGTCATTAATTGATGATGTGGTTGAGGGATAGGCATAGGCCTAATGTGTCCATCATTTTGTTATATGAATGTTATTGTAATAGTTATAGTTGCTTAAGACATATCACTTGAACGAGAGCATGTAGTTACTTCTTGGATCTTGTTTGTCAAGATGTGATTCAATCAAAGAAATTAGGGCTGACTAAAATTGTGAGTGGGTTTGATTGAAGTCTAAGCTCAAGTGATGATATGGATTTGAACATAAGGTGTTTATTTCTAATTACATAACAAGAGTTATGTGAAAATAAGGATAAATTATTCTTCTTACGCCATCAAAGATTGTTGCTTACAAATCTTGTAAATTTTGTGGTTTAAATAAGATACTAAATTTTGTCATGAGGACATATACTCTCATTAGATAATATGAGTACATGTATCGACGAGTGTAAGTAACGAGCATGAGTAATCAATTCTTCGTCAATAAATTTCTAAATTGGGATAAAATGGATGTGTCCATATTTATATGAGATTTTAGCGTTATTTTCCTTCATGATCAGTCCATACGTGTGGGAGAATTTTAAAGGAAGAAAAGTAATTAATGTGTAAAGTACTTAGCAATATTTTATGATTATAATTGAGCATTGTAAACATATCTTCCTTTAGTGTGAATGGTCATGATCCTGACTTTCTTGGATGTTAGTTTCATCGGGAGCTAGGTGTTCTTTACTTGTGTGAAAATTTTTGAGTTTTGAATTCGAGAATTTAAGAGTTTTGAACTTAATCATAGCATTTTCTTAACTTTAGTGGGAGTTTTGAAGCTTAATCCCAGTGGGAGTGTTCCAAATGTGAAGATAATGTTTTGGTGACATTTTTTTTAAGTTTTGGAAACAAGTAGTTAAAAGATTCTTGAAGTAACAATTAAGTGTTGAATCATTCGTGATTCTTTTAGTAACTCCATTTGTCAAGAATAAGTTGTTGAAGCTTTCTCATCCAATTTTACTATGTTGTTGGATTTAAGTAATGAGAATATGAGTGACAACTTTTGGATCAAAAGAAAGTTGAATACTGGTTGATCTAACCAAAGCAATGAGAATAAAATATATTATTTTTAAGTAAATTTTAATTATATGTTAAAATGATATTGGGATCATGTTGGATACAAAGTCCAATGTGATGAGGTTAATGAGAGCATTAATAATTGCAATTGAATTTGTGCAACAAAGTTGAAAATAAGTTGTGGGATGTTTCACTTCTAAAATTTATTTTGAATGGACTTAGTCAAGAGGACTAGTCCAATTTCTAAACTCAAAGGAGATTTAAATTATAAGAATGTGTTTCACAGTACAAAGTTACAAA
This sequence comes from Breynia disticha f. nivosa, assembly GCA_948193385.1. Taxonomy (NCBI): domain Eukaryota; kingdom Viridiplantae; phylum Streptophyta; class Magnoliopsida; order Malpighiales; family Phyllanthaceae; genus Breynia; species Breynia disticha. The sequence continues at coordinate 13,204 of CANYCX010052400.1, forward strand.
ATATGAGAGTGTTTATACTTTGTGAGTTAGGTGAATCTAGTTAATCTTATTTGTGTACTGATAATACACGTGTGGCTAGTATTAAGCGATCTAGCATGGTAAGAATAATTTACAAGTTAACTTTGAAAATGAGTTTTCAAGTAACTAGATCTAGAATTTTTAGTCTTGATAATGAGTTTTTGTATCCATATTTGATTATATAGAGAAAAACAATTAAGTGTCGTACTCTGTGGTAGTCCACATGTAGTACGTCTTATTTAATACAAGAGTGCAACTTGTTAAATAAGTAAGAATCTTGTCGAGTACAAGAGAGTGACTTGCAGTACAAGTTTGAGACTTGTTTTGTACAAGTGATGGATCTATTTATGCTAAAGGTATTAGCAAGATAGACAAAACTAATTGTGAGAAGGATTATTGGGAGTAGTATGGAAGATACTTGTGAAATGATAAAGTGTTTGAATATTGTTGTTAAAGGATCTACAAGTGGAAATGATGTTGCATGGTTCTTACATTAACCAAGAGAGTAGGAAGTAAGAAAGCAAGTTTTCCATGAATGAACAGATAGAACTATTGTATGAAGAGGAGTTTTGGAAAGATAGATTTTGTGTACTATCTATGGTCGAACTGCCTCGAAATTTTATGCCAATCTTGAAGGATAGTCATACTCAATAGCATAAAGAAGCTAATCAAACACAAGTATAGCTTTAAGTCAAGAATGGCTTTATTGCATAGGAATTACTGAACTTAGAGTTGATTTATAAGTCCACCAGAGATTTTAAACGTAGATTTATTAGTTAAAATCTCATTTGAATTGAAATTGGTTTCTTAAAAATTGGTGACGTGGAAAAATGTCTATGTGACATATAACATTATACGTAAGACTATTCTTTGTAGTCTTATAAGCATGTTGACAGGATTAGCCTACTCACATGGATGTGTTACTTGAGTTCTATCTTTGTGGATAGAATGTAAATATTAGGCATTTATTGGGGAAACATACAATAACCAAATACCACATAGAAATTGAATTGTTGAATACTTCATGATATGCTAGGACATTTGAATTTATAAATGTGTGAATCACTACAAAAAAAGCATTTAGCGACCAATAAGTTGGTCGCTAAATGCACTTTTATGGTCGTTAAATGCATTTAGCGACCAAATTTTGCGTCAAAAATTTGGATACCAAATTTGTTGTCGCTAAATGCATTTAACGTCCACATGGACGTTAAATAGTGTCCACATGGATGATAAATGTTTAATTTAGTGTCCACGTGGACACTAAAACATTTAGCGTCCACGTAGACGCTAAATGTCGACCCAAAATAAAAAAATAATTTAAATTAATTATTAAATTAAAAATAATTTAAATTAAATAATAAAATAATAACTAAAAGCCAAACACTAAGAACTCTAAATCTCAAACACCAAACCCTAAACCCTAATAATCATAAAATGCTAAACCCTAATCCATAAACATAAACTGTCCCCCCGAATTCAACTACCACTTTCTTTCGTATTTTAATTTCGCTCAAGTGGTACTCAGACCGGAAATCAGAAGTTTTGTATAATAATTTGAAAGTAAAGGAGTTTAAAGAAAAGGACTACTTTTAGGCATAATCACATTTAAAATATACATCATTCATTGCTTTCATAAAATTACATGAGGTTTGCAAGTGGAGATATCCCAAAATGAACTATGTTTACAAAATTAATGTGGTTACATAAGAAAAGAAACCCAGTAGATCCCATTTCAAATATAACCTGTCAAAATGAATGGATGCACTATAATGTTCAATACAAACAATTGTATGACATATTCAACTAGACACTAGTGCACGGCCCACCTTGGTTCTTCGGTCCTTCTAGTACAAGTCAAAGCAAGCAAAATAATCTACCGCCTTCCCGTCGAATCCCCTCAAGTCCCTGCTAATATGGCAGATATAAAACGCATGAGTTGTGAAACTCAATAAGCAACACTTACCGAAATGGACAACTTTCCCTATCTAAATCGCATTAACATATATCCATATGTTTTGTACCATGCTTAATAACTTCTCAAGATATATATATGTATATAAGCTGACATTGACAAAATTAATCCACCATATAACCACACAAGCATTCAAAACATTCATGTGATAGAGCAACAATGTATATCAAATCCATTTATATTCTTGTATTCTTCTCTATTGGGTTAGTATCTAACTTTGCAACTATGAGTTCATTTAAAATACTTTAAAATACTTGCTTTTACCTAAGTGTCATAGTACAACATGAAGATTTCCTAAAGCAAATGGTATGGAACAATGGTACATCATTAAGAACATAATAAAGTTATGAAGTATGGAAGAAAATGAACATTTTTAAACACATCTGAACACAAAGATTTGAGCCAGACCATGCACCACATTCGTGGCACTTGCTTCACGAATGGTGATGCTTAAAAATTACCGTTTGTAACTCCTAATATTTGAAGAAAAATATGGACAGTAGCATGGTCACATTCGTGACTCATAATGTCACGTTCGTGGCTCATGAAAATGGTGCATTCATGGCTCTCACTCGAATGAAATTGGTGACCAGAATGGGCACCATGTTCATGGCACCTTGGGTCACGAATGGTTGTGCCAAAATGGCACTCGTGACTCCCCTTGAACATGTATAATTTCCTCCAGAATGAGGGTCACGTTTGTGACTCATGGTGTCATGAATTGTGTCTCATTTGTGGCACCCTATGTCACATTCGCGACACTTTTTTTCAAGAGGAAGGTCATCCAGAAGAGTCATCACGTTCGTGGCACCTTGTGTCACGTTCGTGACGCTCATCCAAAAATGAGGATGGTCTTCAGAAGATCATTCACGAACGTGACTGGTTGCTAACAACCCTCATTTTTTGCCAAAATGCCTGTCACACTCGTGACTGAGGACAGTCACAAACGTGACTGATAGGTAGTCACTTTTGCTTAGCAATATTTGGTTCAACTCAATACAATATCAATCCTCAAACATACAAGCAATTAAATCCCAATCATAGTTAACATTTCACAAGCAATTTCCAAGCATTCCCAAACTCAATCTCACCTCAATGATCAACATAACCATGACTTTATTAATTTTTATTCATCATCATCCTTACATGGCATCAAAATCTATACTCATTATCATACTTATGGCAAGCATACACAACACCGTTCCCCTTTCAATACATGTCAAACATAAATACATATTGCATCTTACTTCACAAATTCCTTTCCAAAACCATATCATTGAATGTGTCTATGAAATTTAATTTACAAGTAAGCACAAGAACATTCATAAGCTAAGCACAAGAACATATTTGACACTTAGCATTCACAAGTAAATCTCAAGCCTTCACAATTCCATTCTCACAACATTTCACATACCCATAACCCATACAAAAAAACATGGGCATCAATTCACTTCATTCAACATCAAGTCATATTTCCAATAACCATGATCATAAGTACATAATAACATTTACATTTTCTATCATAAAAGCAAGTACCTTATATGCACATGATGAATCAGAATGCATGCCAACTGATGCATTCCTTAGTATGATCACCCGTGATCCCTTTTTTATTTCATTTTAATTGGCACCCTAGTGCCCTAATTTGACGTTTGCAAATGGGCCTCGTCGGCCAGGAGTATCGGTTATAAAGAAATGAATCCATATAATTTTACGCACAAAGTGCCCATAATTTGCACA
>CANYCX010052498.1:0-12746 GCA_948193385.1 Breynia disticha f. nivosa
ACACATGTTGTTTTCATCTTTCCTTCAAGGAACCATTACTCGACCTTCTCAATTCCCATGGCAGACATCCTTTCAATGGTGATTGTAAAAACAACGAAGATGTAGACAGCTGCTTTTGCCGCGTTGCAATTGACGACAAGCAACTCAACGAACTTCTCAGCCTTCTCGTCTCGCTGTCGTAAGGTTGAGCATCATCAGGATCATGCCGCACTGCGTTTATCTTGAGAGATTCCGGAAGAATACAATTGCAGATTGAACCTACCAAAAAATCACGATGAAACATCATTTCGGGCATAATGTATGGATGTAAGATCATATCAGCAAAGGATTTCAAATGGGTAAATACCTATTTTTGCTAGTCGATTTACCCATTTTGGAATTTGTTTTCCTGTCAGCTTGTAACAAATATCCTTGCAGAAATGATTGCAGTTCTTAACAATCAAGTGATATGAATCGCCATGGTAGCTTGCAGCATGGCTTTCCATGAATTCTCTGACCCGAATGGGATCCAAGCTAGTTGTCCCAACAAATATGGACTTCCTGAACTTAAAGCCAGGACACTGCCGTGGCTCCACTTCAAAAACACCACTTGATGGATAGTCATGAGCGCCAAATGCGTATTCTACACCATAAACTGCATCACTCACACCAGACAACCAAAACAGACTATTCTTAGCGAGAAGAAAATGTGCAAATACGTTTCCGTCGTTCAATCTTTAAAATTTCAGTATTCTTAACAGAGGAGAAAGCAAGAACATGGAGTGGGAGGAGGCAAAATGGAGAATATATTGATTTGACTTACCTTCTATACCAGAGTGAAAGATGCCAAAACCAGCCCAGTAGACATAGCCATTCAATGGAGTCAAGTCATATACATTAAGGAAAACTGGAGCATGGCCATCGCCATAGTTGGCTGTCTTTGGTTTCGGAAACAAGCAAAAGCGGGTGACTGGTTTTCCTTTCAGGCGAAGCGGCATAATGGACTTCCATCCTTTCTTTGATCCCAGTTTCATGATTCCTCTAAAGGCAGAATAAAACTAACGCCTTTCTCTCAAACTGCAGATATTGACAAATGTTCCATTACGAAACATCAAGTTATATCACAAGGCAGTCATATTAAGAAACATCAACAAGCATCAATCATTGAGAATCTCAACAAATTGTCATACATAATCCCATAGGTTAAATCTGGAACATAAAAAATCTGGCTAAATCTGGAACAGTAATTGATGAAGCACAAATAAGGAAAGCACCGAACAAAACAAGTTTTTAACTCGACCAAGGAAGATTGTTTTGGTTCTACGTAGCATGTGAACTTCCTCTATCTATTCATGCCATTGCTTGATTCAGAAAGGGATTAAACATAAAAATCGATGCATTTGTCAAATAATCAGTTGCAATAACGCGCAACAGAGAATTTCAAGACTTCCCAACATGGTTGACACTACACCATAGTTCAATAGTCATAAACTCTTGATGAAGAAGACTAGATTTACTCAGACTGGAGAAAAGAATCCAACAGAGAGAAGTTTGGGAGGGAAGTGGAACTCAACCAGCTAATTCAGAACTAACTCTGAAAGAAAACCCTTGAAACCCAATGCATTGCATACATAAACCAAGAGTCATGTTCACAAATATACCCACAGGCAAAATCTCTGCAGAAAATAAGAAAAACAGAGCAAAATTTAAGAGGAAATATGATGGAACAGCACTCCCGCTGTCCCGCATTGAGATCCAAAATCAGTGCAACAAGTATTTCATACACCACTCTAAATCAGCTGATAGTTCATAACATAACATGTAGTAATACAAATTATCTTGGTGGAAGGTACAAAATTTTCAAATTGAAAACTACACAGGCAAGTTGCTGCAGCTTTTAAGTAATAATAAAAAAAAAATCCTAATTCATTCACAGTAAAACTAACCTGTAGCTTTCACACTAGGACGAAAACAGAAATACCAGTTTTAGATTCTAGAACTCAAAGAAAACTGTATCAGATCTACTTAAAACAATTCAATTTAGAGTCAAGAACAAAGTGATATAGAGACCAGGATTAGCGAACCTAGCCAGTACTACTAACCAAAACCATAAAAAATTGCCCAGAAACAGTCTTGAAGTACGGAATTATCAAAACCCTTTACTTCAAACAACAAAAAGATACCAAATTGAGATCCCAACATGAAAAATTTCCACATAAACTGGTTAAAAGATTCTGAATGTGCCAAGCAACAAACTAGGCCTATATTTGATGAAGAAGCAGAAAGAAACTGATTACAAAGTAAAGAGTTAAAGAAGAGAACAGAACTCACAGATTTAGAGTGAGAAGTTGGAGGAGGCAGATTGAGGCACGAAACAAAGCAACATTGTAGAGAACATAACTTGGAAAGTACTGTGCATGTGTATAAGCAAGGGAATAATAGGAGACTGTAGCAAGCTAGGAAAATAAAAAAGAAGAGCCTAGATGATCCTGAAACACACTGCTTTCTGACACCAATGAAAGAAAGAGAGGAAGAAATTTGGAGAGAATAATATGACCAAGATGACAAGTTAAAAGAACAGCCAAAATATGAACATACACACACTTGTCTCTCTCTCTCTCTCTCTCTCTCTCCCACACAGAGATATTAGTACTAGGTAATCACAAATTTATTACAGGAAAGTTTGATTCCTGAAGCATTTTTTTTTTTTGAAAAATGGAATTATATTTTATGTTGAGATGAGATAAAGGACATTGAGAAACTTGTGAACCTTTTCCTGCATTTGTACCCGTGCCACGCCCTGCCTTTCTCTATTTTTCCTACACTTTTTTCTCTTTCAAGTTCATACGTTCCCACGCGCTTTATTACTTTCAATTTTTAATTAATGAACAGTATTTTTGTGATCAAAAGGAAATTCATGGATTATTGAATCTTAGTACCATCAATTTATGCATTCAATACTGAAATGAAATCCACCCCTCTTGACAATAACTCGTTTGTGGGCTAAAACTAAACTGATAACGACAAATTATGATCTTAACAAGTGATTTATTGCTGCCAATAATTTTATGGTTGCATATGCTAATTTGAATACAATCTTTCTTCAATTGATGGATCAACCTGGCATGTCCTAATTTAGACGTGTGTGTGATTTTCAGGTGAAAATACAATTGGAAACTTTGAGATGAAGTCATTATTAGTGGAAGGTTAAGTGTCACTGTCCTCAGCCGATCAATGGATTACAGAGCTGACTTCATTTGTGAATTTAACTACATAAATTTGAGTTCCATTCCACATGTTCATCATTATTGATGCTTGCAATGGCAACTTGTGTATAAACTACTGCAAATTTACCAACATTGACTGGATCATGCATTTCCAAGATGGCTAAATTCATGATATAATGCTTTTTGAGTCGTAATTTTTACTGTTAAAAGGCATTATTAAGATGATCATCAACAGTCTATGAGAGGAAAATAATGAAAGGACAGTCAATTTACTGAACAGAAGAAGCAAGTTTGTGGGTTGAATTATTTATACTCCACATGCAATGTTGGTATAATTGTGAAAAAACAAGGAGATGCAATAAAAATCTTGTTCATCATGATAACGACAATTCCTTTTGGTTAAAGACATGATGGATCTGAAGAGCATCATTCATATAATGTGTTGAGATATTCATTATATTTACCCTTACTCATACCTGAATTCTCCATATTTACTACTGTTGGAGACCACTTACTGATCGAAATACTTATTAAATATATGTGGTAATCACTCACATTGGTTGGTTAATTATGAAATTGGAATCAAATTTCAAACTGAACTGCTTAAAGGGTAAATTTTGAAAACCAAAATTGGCAACATGAGCATTTCTCCAGTGTCCCATTGGATGTCAGGAAGTGTCAGAGTCCACAGACAATGCAGCTGGCTGGAGGCAGAGGTTGGAGGGATATGGAACCCTAAAGACGTATGATTATCAACATAAACGACAATCCATTTGCAAATGTTACCTGCAAACGACAAATACGCTGTCCTTCCATGACTAAATTGAGAGAGAAAGAGAGAGTGAATGCAACTGTATTGTTAAACCAATTTGCATAAAGTTACATTTTTTTTCTTATTTTATGCTAAATTTAAACAGTCAGTTAAAAGAGTTCGAATTTGAAACTGTGATGTTCTGATTCTGTAAAAGAGAATTCATCTGAAAAGGAAAGTACATTTACATTCGTTTCAGAATTAAAGCCATCTACTCCTATTGCTATAAGGAACATTTTTTGCATTCCTTCTTCACAATCATCATTGCATATGTTCTGCAGGCTGCTGCAGATTCTGTCTTACTATGCCACTCATCAAAATAGGTAAATGATTCTCACTGATACTTCTTTCATCCCTATATGCATTTTAGGCCAGAAATTGAAAAACAACAAATCCCAACAATGTGGACCAATTGATTGCCAGGTGGTAACAGGTAAGCATCAGCCAATCAAATGAAGATGATGCCAATTGCCAATCAGTAATTATTGAGGAAAATGTGCAGTACCAAACTGTATAATGCCAATCATGTATGTATGAATACAGTTTGAAGTGAACAAAAAAACAGAACAAGCTAACATCGCGAACAACAACGAGTTTATCGTACAACTATATTTCATTTGAGAGCTTTTGTAAGAAGGGTGTAAATAAAACAGCTTTCGTCTGTTAATTTTTTGTTGATGTATGTCCATTAAGCATTGTCAGTTCCTACACCGAACCGAGATTGTTGAAATGAGTCCATGCTTCCTGGAGGAAAGATGTAAAATTGTCAGACAAAATTATATAACCAAAATGAGTATGTTTCAAGCTCTCATTTCAAATTGAACAAGCCTGAAGCTTCAATTATTACTGGTGAAAAACTATACATAACATAATTTGGATTAATATGAATAAGTAATATTACCTGTAAGACATCAAAAACCTTTTCTGCTATGTACTTTTGTTCTGAGGTAGCACCTTTCTGTTGTAGTTTATCTGGATGTAGATACAGTAAAGCTTTCTGATATGATCTTTTAACTGAATTTCCTTCTATTATGTTTACAAGAGGCACAGCCTTCCATCCACTCTCAGGCCAGAGAACCTGCATGTATAATCAATCTCAGCTTTGATGCAAAACAAGTCCTGGCATGCATTAACAAGGAAGACAGTGTCTTATATTCAGTTGTAATCGAAAAATGAATGTTTATACGATCATGATTTTTGAATGGAAAGGAGACTTCCAACTCAACACACTTTAGGATTCATTAAAGACTAGTGGATGAACAACTCACATATTGTTTTTTTTTGGTCAGTTTTCTTTTTTGGTCAGAACAACTCACATATTGTAAAGTCGATAGCAATGACCGTATATTTCCTTCCTTTCCATTTGCCCATCTTCTGATTTTAGTGTCGACATCCTGTATCATGTCATTATGTTAATGTTTTCTCGCGACTGAACAGCGTCGAAAGCACAGTTGAATCGCCAGGAAAGTGTTTAGCATGAAATGATGCACATGCATACGCACATGCACATCGGACATTGTCCAAGCATCAATCTAAAGAAAAAAAAAATCTTGTATTCACATTACCAGGTTTTCTTCACTTTGTTGTTTATCCTCATTCTGATGTAATTCTTTAACCTGCAAGCAAGTTCAATCGTCAAATTGAACCTAAGTAAGAAACAGAAATAAAAAATAAAAAAAACTTACAGCAACAAGAAATAAGGATCCAGTTATGATTTCAGTTTCTCAATTGAACAGATCATTCGGTATGATAACAACAAAGACGTCATTTTTTTCCATCTTATTGCACCATTTAAGTCAAGGAAAATCACAATCTATTGAATGGAGGAGACTGAAGAGAAATAAATGACATGTTCATCGTATGCATAGAAAGATCTCAGACCTGGAAGTTTTCGTGGAAGAATTCTTCAGCATCGCCAGAAATTGCTTCTGAACTCTCAGGAGCTGATTCTGATCACAAAAATTCACACTTATAACTCAATGGCACCATCACAAGCAAATCCGCTTGTGCAACTTATCATTCTGCCACAAATTTTGTTATATGTTTTCACCGAAGTCATCTTACTTCCGCAAAATTAGGAGAAGAGAATCGTTATACCTTTTCTTGAACCAGAGGCATGTTTCCGTCCAGAAGTCTCGGCAGCCTTGTGTTTGCTGCCCCTGTCCTCTTGATGCAGTTCCTTTAACTGATTAAGAAGTTCATTTTGACAACGCCTTAAAAAATTTTCAATCATAATTTCCAAACAACAATATATAAGAATCATCAATGGCTCGCCAAGCAGAACATAAATCACAAGCTACATACCTTGGCAAAAGCATCCGATGCATTATTCTTTTTCTTATTGGGCAAGGGCTCGTTCTCCTTTATTTTATTTGTATTAACACTGGTTTCATCCTCTGTCCTCGGTTTCCATCTCTCCTTCAATCTAGAGCTCTGACTTGGAGGCTTCAAATCAACTTTGTTTTCCTTTGGAACTTCCAGGTTGAACATCTTAACAAATTCCTTTACCTTTCCTCTCCCTCTGTTCTTCTCTCTGCTATCCCGTGAGATTTTTGGCGAACCCTGTGAGCTAGGTTTGTCTGTGTTATCACTAGTTAATGTACTCCTATCGTCTTGTTTCTTCACATTATCACTAAAATAAAAAACTGCAGATGATTTCTTTGCATTCTTCACCTTCTTTTCCTTAAATCCATTTTCCCTTGCTATCCCATCAACACCTGTGTGAACAAAGTCATAATGTTTGAGGCATTTCAAGAAGGAATAATCTCAATTACAATAACTCATTTACCTTGATCATTGTTATCTTCAAACAACAGTGAGTGTAGAGGTTTTTTATCACTTTTGTCATCCTTCGGTGTTATTTCTGGAGGTTTTGCTTCTGTTTTCTCTAGCAAACCTGTTTGAGGAACAGAATGAGCTTTTGTTTCCTCTCTTGAATTCAGGGATGCAGTCCCAGCATCAATGTCTTTGGTAATTACATTGCTAAGGATTGAGGTTTCTGATTCACTCTTGATTTCAAATTGTTCCACTTTGCCCAAGAAGCCATTCTCTTCTTTCAAACGTTCCACACCAATGGAAGTGTTATCTGATGATAAACCATGAATGACTGGGGAAGTATCCACACTGCATGGAGTTGCTATGGACAATTTTCGTTCTGTAACTTCATATGTCATCCGTCCATTAGCACTTGAACATCTCTCAAGGTTACTCTTCTCTTTCAATCTTGAAGCGCTTCCCCCTCTAAAAGGCATCGGTAAAGGAACTCCTTTGCTTGCCCATTTATAGATAGAGAAGTGAAATTGGCTGCCACTTCCCGCATTTTCAAAACTATTTGAATCCATTTGCAAGTTCGTGCCTTGACCTGCTTCATGAGGTTTCTGCGAGTTCGGTTGCTTCTCCTCATCAAGGGAAAATTCGCGTGACAAAGAACTGCGACAACGAATATCCGGAACCAATCCTTTCTCATTTTGGTTAGCTTGGCTTGAGGTTCTGGACAGAGGAGAATATGAATAAGAGAAACTGTTTGAAGCACCATCCTTGCTTCTGTTATGATTACGAGTGCTAGAGCCAAACGTTGGTAAGTCAGGCCCTTTGACTAATTTAGCAGGGAGGCTGCAACAGTTAATAGCATAGTTATGTACGAACTAACCAAAGTATATGTAAATAATAACAACGAAGAACGAAGCAATTCGGATAATAAGAAACAAAATCAGACGAAAACATCATAATTAGAACCGAAGAACCTTCAACTAAAACATCATTGATTGATTTGATCCCTTTAGGGTTCCTAAAAGAAACGAGCTTGATGCAAAAATACCTGAATTGTGCCGGTAGTGGACTTCCAAAGGGCTCAGCTCGAGAAGGCAAGGGACAGACAGGGCTTAAAACTCGCGAACCTGGAGATTTAGAATACAAATCTCTATCTTCCTTCCTCGGAGAAGAACTCACTGACTCGTTCCCCTTAAAAATGTCATCAAAGAAATCATTACTCGGATATCTCCTCCTATTCCCAACTTCATCTCCGAAAACGGGCTTTTCGCCTAGACCAGACCATCTATGTGGCCGAGACAACAGTTTCTCATCCTCGTTTCTCGGAGAAGATGAGTCTATGGTATCACCAAAACTATGTCTCATCTCCTGAAGCGAAGACCTCCTCGGTGGCCCTCCAAACACATCATTGAAATCAACATCAGAAGCTCTATAAGGGCTCTTCGGAGAATCATAACCTGAATGATTCATAACCGATCTCTGAGGACTAAACCCAAGAAGAACACTTTCTCTGCGAGAATACATCTCCTATTGAACCGACCAAAAATTCACCAAGAAAATGATTTTAAAAGTGAAAGATGGCGGGAAAAAGCAATGCATAATCTTGGAAAATTACGCAGTGATGGTTATTTATTCTTGAACAAAAACTTGAAAGAGATCATGAGAATCTGATTGGTGTTGAGATATAGTGGATGAGAGAGTACAGAAACAGACATTGGTGAAGAAGATCTAGAAAAGGAAAACACGTTGTGGGGTTAAGGCGTGAGAGCAAGTGATAAATGAAGACCAATCACTTGCAGAGTTTTGGATAAGCAAACAGAAAATTCCAAGACACAAGGGGAAGGATGTTCTGTTAAATTTTGTCAGGACCTAGGTATTAAATTTCTCTTGGCAACCATTAACAGGGAGTTTTATGTGATCCCATGTTGTTGTGGGTTCGTTTTCTGTTAATCTCAGCCTCTTGTTAAATTCTCTTTTTGTCTTTACATGCTTGAAATCTTTGCTTTCCTTCTGACCATGTAAATTAATTGCACAACCAGAATAAGTCTTTTTCTGTTGGTTCATTAGTTAGGCATCTGTTGACAACACTCTGATCACTACTTCCAACAGATTAAAATTCTACGAAATCTGCGTAGAAAATCTTTTCTCCGTAGAAACCAGAGCAATGAGAATCTTTCTCATGAAAGAAGTCAAAATCTTTATTGAGATTTTTGAAAATCAACAAGAGGCTGTATTTTGCTCTGTGAATTGAGTGTATGTTCCACAGTTAATACAGTTACAGATGATGTGTTTATATACAAGTGAAAAGCTGCTAGAATATTCTTCCGTGACTGACTTTGATTCTGTGACTATCTTAACTACTTCTTGAATTTGAATATACGAATGAAAACGTGCCAAGCGGCAATAGAAAAAAAATTACTGATTACTTCTATTGCTCGTTGCATGTGACTTGTTGTGTCTCAAGCTCCTCAGGTGTGGCTTCCTAACAGGCCCCCTCAAGTTGAGCATCATGATTTGTGAGGCTCAACTTGAAACATAAGTAGGAAAAGGATGCTCTAAACCATCCTTTTCCTAATTTTAATACACTAACTCATGAATCGCATAGCTTTTTACCTTATTTTATAAATATGAAGAACATGATTAACACACAAATAATATTCCGGTCTTCGAGTAATTAATATTCATTTTACCGGTCTCCGAGTAATTGAAAAACGACTGCCGTTAATTCTTCCGTTAAATTAAACTAACGGAAAGGTTGAAAACCAACAAATAAAAGCTCAAAAAATAAAAAAAATGAAAAAAAACTCATATACGTGTTCTTGTTGCTTCACTATGATGCTAAATAAGTATATACACATAAGATTTGTTTGTAAAAAATGTCTTAATGAAGCTTTAAACAAAATATACATCACAATTAGAAGCATTTCCCAAATTTTAATCCTCTCAATTTTCAACAAATAATCACAAGCACAGAACCATCTGCCGTCACTCAATAATTGATTCAAAATATACACTTAATTTAACATTGCATTTTTTTTGTATAAAATTTTACTTTTAACCTTGAGCTTGGGTGCGTCGACCATGGTGACAGCAAACTCCAGATGTCAGACGACGGATGGAGGATGGCGGTGTCGTACTAACAATGACACATTGGAGATGCAACAATCGATTCTGACTGAGGAGAAGAGAAAGTTTTTTGAGTTTTGTTTATGTTTTAAAGTGAGTGTTAAGAGAACTGACTTCGATTTGTGTAAAAATAAAGATGTTGTTTGTTCCTTCTAAAAAAGATAAACCCAGGGGTCCAAAACGAAGTTTTGCCCCCTGGTTAAAAAAAACAGACTCTATTTTCAACCAGTGACAGACGACGTCGTTCCTTCATCTTTTTCACTCGCCCGTCGTTCTACTTCGTTCAACTCCACCTTCAACGTGCAACTCCACCACGTTCCTTCGACTCATCACGACTCTAGGAAGTTTGTGGTGCCCCCACTACTCATCAGTGGCCGGTGGGGGCACCACCTCAACAAGGACGGACGGAACCCCCCAATAATAGGGGGTTCCTCCGGTGCTGGTGGGGGCACGAGCCCCATTGGCCCCGGCCTCTGTCCGTCCCTGATCTTTGTAATTTCGTATTACTTTTGAATGAAGGTTTTACTTAAAAGTCCTGAGGTTCCAGGCATTGCCGAACCCAATTTGCAGTCAACTTTTTATATTTTTAATCACACACAAAATCCATGTCGCGTCACGAGTGAATTAATTGCTTACGCGAAGCTATCCTCGTTCGAAAAAGGTTAAAACAATGAGAGGGTCAAAAGTACAGAATCCATGCGGGTACGAAAAGGCCGAAAATAGCAATGGCAATACGAGATTCGACGATCGACTGGGTTTTTATCTGCGACTCATCATATCTATACTCAACGAACAAGACGAGATTCCAAAAACCTTAAATAAAGGGGCTTAAATTGTTGACTTGAATGCTGGATGGTTGGCTATATGATCATGGATTTGAGTTGCCTTGGTTCTTTCAGATACGTGCCGCGTAATACCGGCATTCAGAATAGTTTTAGCTTCAAGTATCACGATTCAAAACTGAATTTCAAACAATATACTTGTAGGTTTCATTTGTTCATAGGCAAATTAGTCCCAGCATTGCACTCGCAAAATGTAGAAAAAAATCAATACAAGGAAAACGAAGAAAATAGAGAAGCTACCAAATTTACGACACTAAAATTGAGACATCAATGCTGAAAATTTACAATACGACGCATTCCTGTTATAAACAACAACTGCAGGCTAAAGAACAGAAAAAAAAAAATCACAACTAAACATGCGACCAAACCATCCTTTTGCTGTCTTTGTTTGCAAAACTTATGAGCAGAACGTGTGTGTTTCTGTGTATTTACAAGCAAACGCGATAAGCTCCTTCATCAATGTTCAAACCAAACAGTTCCAACATTGTGCGACTTCAGGTGCTCATCAAAGTATATACCAATTAATAGTTGCCGGGAGGAAAAAATCTCGCGCTTATAAGGAACCCTGGCTTTCCTGCACAACATAACAAATATTATAAGCTAACAATGCACTCGCATAACAACTTCATATAAAAAAAGATTCCTTTATAACTACCAACAGAAACTTAAGTATGCTGACAACCCAGCAAGGCAGTAACCATCAATACATCTAGACATGTTATCCAGTATGGAACCTGTGAACCGGAACCGAACCGAACCGTGTATAACACGGTTTGGACTGGTTCCGACCCGGCGGTTCCAGTTCCGGCGGTTTCGCTTCCGGTTCGACGATTTAGGTTCGATTTTCCTTTAAAAATTAACCGAACCGCCAGTTCACGGTTCCATGGTTCATAAAACCGGAACTGGACATGGCCGGTTCCGGTTTAGTTTTTACAACTCTAAATACATCTCACAGAGAAAATCTTTTTATGATTCAAGTGTGTGCACTGATTCCTCTATGTTCGCAATCCTCAACGTAATCCAAACAAAGCTTGTTTAAATGTTGATGACATATTATATAAGTGATCATGTAAGTTGGTAATATACACAAACAAGAGGGAGAAAGGAAGTCATACATTAGAGGCGCTTCTAACATAGGAAACTACCACAGTGATGTCATCAAGCTTTCCACCATAATAGCGAATTCCAGCATCTTGAGCAGCAGTGGAGAAAGGGGTTTGTCGCTCTTTATCTTGTGCTCTTTGGCGTGCTAATGCTGCTATTTTTTGAGCTGTCACCTGAGGTGACAAACCAGCCCTCATGGCATGAACCACGACAGCAGTTATCTCATTGTTGTACAAGTTATCGAACAGTCCATCAGTTCCAGCGATTATAACATCACCAGGAGCAACAGGCACTGCAAATATCTAAACCAAAAGACACATTTCATCAATCAAAGAATCTTAACATAAATATAAAGCATCTTTGTCATTATCAATTTTCATCACTGGTAAGTTAAAGCATAAAATCCAACACGGTAATTGATTCTACAAACATTTGGCTACAATCACACATGTAAAATTATTCAAGAAGAAGAAAATGCAAAGAACAGCACAAGTGTTCAACCTAAAATCGCCAATAAAATAGACCATAAGATAAAACAAAATACCAAGAGACTGCTCATGTGCACAAACCTGACCAGAGCTAGGGAGATCACCTCTATCTCCACTTTCAAGTTGATAGGTAAAATTAAAATCATGTTGCTGAACAGGAGATCGGAATATAGTACACCCATCTCGAACAACCATGAATCCACTGTCTCCTAAATTGATTGCATGCAGCCCCTGTTGCGAGAAACCAAATAACAAATATCTTCAGATGAAGAGTAAATGATCAGAATATCTTTAATAAAAAATTATCACCATATTTTATACAGCTTTTAAGTTACTGTCAGCTATCAGGAAACTGATGATTGAAATTCACCAAGCAACTATAATTAGCTCAAATATGAAG